>RJWJ010008277.1:0-54086 GCA_004363605.1 Indri indri | reverse complement strand
CACTCATTTATATCACAGGGCTGGCCTCCCACGCCTGTGAACTTGCAATCTTTGGTAGAAGATGAGCTCATGCAGAAGAATCTAAACTAGCTCCATTCTTTGACATCTTTCCTATGGGGACCAGATCATTTTCCCTGTGGTGAAAATGGTTTAGAATGCCTATGGAAATAACTTGATTAGGTTTTGTTCAGACTATCCCTTTCTATGTGTAAGACACAGGCCCCAAAGTAGCCTAGCATCTCAAGAAGCCAAAGCTTTTCCTAGAACAATCATGGAGGAATATTCTTTCATGCAAAGTAGTCCAAGCTTCTTGTAAGAGATGATCTGAAGAGGAAACTAAAAAGGGTAAAGGGAAAAATTACCTTCATTTGAAGGCAGATTGAATAGTTATGAGGACTTGGGCTGCAATGGCAGAGTGGCTTCTCTCTCTCGTTTTACAGTGTATGGGACAAATGAAATATTAATAGTACCTTAAAGAACTGAGAATATCAGAAACGAAATTAAATTAGGAGCTTCAGTGAAACCAGCCACAGGAGTGGTCCCCAGATGTGAGATACCACAGATAGCTGGTTGCGTGATAACCATTTGGGGATGTTGACACCATACCAGACTGAGTCTCAGACACCTGAGCACTGGGTTTGGGCAAGAACTAAAAAGTTAATGATTGATGAATGGGGGCAAATTAGTCTTACGCTTTTATTTTTTGGAAAGTTACCCTAAAGTATATATTTTTAAAATTATCTAATGTAGCAAAGTGTAGTCCTTGAAAACAATGGAAATTGAAGATTCTGTATTGGGATACTAATTTGATACAGCTCAGGAAAATGAGGCTGGCAAGCATGGACCTTGGTTCAAAGATAATACCCCTCTGTAAATAAGAGCTCTCTTTCTTTCTTTCTCCTACAAATGGTGAAAATGGAGGTTTGGCAAAATGGGAGTGAGACCCTTGGGGAGGGCCTGAGTGGGGATGGTTGTAGGGAGAAAATTCTATGGTTTCCATGCTTTCCTTTGCTGGCGGGAGTTTATTAAAGAACAGAAGGCAGTGGTCCCAGAGTTGTGGATCTCATAATGCCTGTGATCCAAGGGATGCCCTTGGGGCAACTGGAAATGCTGCTGGCTGCTGTGGCCTGGAGTCCTGGGCAGCGCTAGGCCTTGATGGGCAGAAGGACGGAGTAGACTCTGGAGGACGTGGCTTCACCTGTTCACTTCCTTTCCCTCTGCCTGTTCATTGTTACTCTCCACCCCTCAATCCTCTTTACCAACTGTTTCCCTGGAGAACATCTTCCTTCTGGGAGGTGCAGCTGCTCTGAGGAGAGTAGTTGCATCCTAGGAGAACGCTGAGTCCTCACTCAGTGGACTCTCACCCCAGACCATCAGGGAGGGGCCCTCGGAACCCGTCATTTGGTACCCAACTGTGTCTGCTTGCTTTCATGTCTGTAGCAAAATTCCCACAAATTTTGGAAAACAATAGGTTAAATAAAGTCAACAGATTTTCCTCCTGCAGGATCTCAGAGCCTTGAATATGCCTGTGTACTGTATAAATCTCCAAGGCGAGGATATTGTATGTAACTGTTTTCTGGATTTATTTGGCCATAGAATACTTCTTGAGCACTCCCAATGTGGCAATGAAACATCCTAAGCCATCCTAACTTGCTTTTTACTTACAAATGAATTATTAGTCAGTTGAGCAGTGAGTTTTTCTATTATAGAAAATTATTTTAGTGGCTTTAATTTTTAAGCCTAATGTTTGAATAAATATATTTCCTCTGGAATCTTCAATTTTCCTATCCTACTTCCATCTCTAAAATACTCATTATAGCTGAAGCTTAAAAGCTCCAATCCACTTCCCACATCTTTAAGAATTTTTAGGATGAAAAGGAGATAGATCCTTTCCTTCAGGGAAATTTGAGATAGATTTTGTTTATTTTGTAGACAAAGTATATGTGTGTCAAGCATTGGTGGGAATGGACATGGTTCTGAAAGCTATTATTTCCTCAATTTAGCACCAAGATAGTAATTTTGATTGCTGATTCTACCATACAGGCTCTGAGATAAACGATTCTGAGATTCTATAAACCTGAGAATCTTTCAGGTTTATAGATGCGCCTTGCTTTTCTATACATCAATACTTAGAATTAGAAAATAGTCTAGAAAAATTAATTGACATGTGAAGATGGCATGAGACGTTTCATAGTGATTTAATGAGCTCTGTCTTCAGGAGTCCCTCACGGAACAAGGCTTTGAATGTTCCCTTCCTTCTTTCCAGGTACTCACCAACCCTCTGAGAGTGGCTGAGGGAGGCCAAGGCATCATCGGCACAGAGCACATCCTGGTTTCAGACGTGGATACCAAGCTGGACGACATCTCCCTCTCCCTGCGGGGACGGCCTCCACACGGAAGGGTGGAGCTGGATGGATTTCCACTAAACACAGGGGATACATTCTCTTGGAGAGACCTCCATACCTTAAAAGTTAGGTTAGAACATTTTGTGGCTTTTTTTCTTTACATTCTTTGGCTCCTTATCTGGATCAATTGTGAGGCAGAGTAAGAGAAAGGAGTGTGTCTAATTCTTTCAGGGATACCAACATGCCACTTAATTTTTTCCAGGGTCAGTTGAAAATTAGAAATGACGGATTTTTTTATTTCCCTCTAGTCATTGCCTCTGGCTTGCTATACCAGTGGGGATGACTTTATGGATATTTGAACAACAAAAATCAATTACCATGAATATTAAGTTTGCTGCAACTGTACATATTACAAGTGGTAACAGTCAAACTAGAAGAATAGAGACTGAAATAGTCTGAGACTAATCAACCTAATTTGAACTTGGCTCTAAGAAAAGCCAATTTTATAACCCTGGAAACTCTGGGATAGAACTCTGTTGATCAGTGTCCTTAGCATAACCTTTTTTCCCATTCTGTTGGGGTAGGGATTTGCAGGCAAATAGATAGGGTAAGCTGAGTAGGTGGGGCATGGAGTGGTACTTGGGTCTCTGAGAGTCAGGGATGGAGCAATCATTGGCCTCATGGTCCTACAGTAGTTTCCCCTCACCTTAAGGTCTTTGATTTCCTCTATCTAATGCAGTTCTGTAAGAATCTTTTAATAAAATCTAATGAAACAACTCTGGAAAACAATACAAACCATTCAAAAGTAATGGTCAAGTAAACAGAAGTGCTGGCTGATTTCTCACTTAAAGTTCAAGGTATAAATGGGAACTTTGGCCCTTTGATAAAGTGTGGTGGGAGGAGTTAGGCATCAAATGCTTAGTTCCTCATTTGACTAAAAAGTTGACTAGAAGCTAAGATTTGTGCACATGAAGATCAATTTAACCCTGACAGTTTAGTTATATCATTGATGTACAGTCCCCAATATCTTGACCTCTTTCCAATGCTCTCTCTTATCCCCATTAAATATAAAATTTATTTTTTGAGATCTTAGCTCTTGGCTATGTGTTAGAAAGAGACCTCTGTTAAGGTAATTCTTACTAGGAAGTGATTGATGGATGGGAAAAAAGTACCAGTATTTGCCAGAACTATATCTTCAAGCATACTGCTAGAGACTTGCAATTATGTTTTTTTTTTCATTTAATCTTCATAATATTCAAGCCTGACAAGGTAGATGGTTCTATTCTCATAATATGGTTGAAGAACTCAGTACAAAGAGGTTGAGGAATTTGTGCAAGGTCACTCAGCTAGTATATAAAGTCAGGTTTTGAAAGATCTGCTTGACTCCACAGTTGTGCTTTTGAATGTATACTCTTAGGCCCACTTAACCCTTTTAGGGGTTTTATCATCATAAAATAGAATTAACGCATTATTATTCATCAATATATTTTTGATGAAAATGGCAGGGAGCATGGCAAAATAGAGCAGAGGAGGTAGTGTGTGGGAGAGATAAGGAGGTGGGAGGCTGTGGGCTTTCCCTACCGTTGGAATGGAATTCCAAACCTGAGTGCCTACCCAGCCTACAGGGAAACTAGTCCTGAGTACAATATCTTTTAGCCCTGATTTTTTCCCCATAGGTAAAGATTATACATGTTCAGTATACTATATTATATTTAATGCAACTTTTATTTTCAATTTCTAGGACTAATTTCCATTCCTGAGTATCTTGAAGAGATCATTGATATGTTAAAATTTGGCTTAATTCAATTCAACAGCTATTTACAACATTGCTAGCATCACTACAGTGGGCTGGAGAGTACATGGAAAGCCTAGAATTAGGCAATCCCTTCGAGAAACTTGGCTGAGAATTAAAGAAAGATAGGTCCAAGGTTAGACCAAGGAAAGGTATTTTAAAGTCTGGGAGAGATTGGAGAATCTTTACAGGTGGAGGGGAAGACAGCTAATTAATGGAAGAGGGAAAATGGCAGGAGAGAGGCAGTACGTAATTAACAGAGCAAGGTTCTGAAGAAAAGCTGAATAGATCCAGCGCACAGGCACAAAGATTAGCCTTAGAGGTGGGGAAGGAAAGGGAATCGTCAAATCCGCGCCGAGTCCCACTTTTCTGTCTGCTGCTCAGACTCAGCCTTCTCCCTCCCCTAGTCCCAGCCAGTGTACTCTGTGATTAGGAAGACCTATACCAAATGGTGACCATTGTCACAGTTGCAATTAAAGGGCTGCTTTTTGATTTGGGGACAAATTATAAATGCATATAACATATTTTTTTAGGGGGGAGCAATTTTACATTCAAGGATACTTGAACAGTGAATTATGTGACTTCATGATTATACTGGTTTTTTTGTTATTTATTTATTTAGTGAACATGTGGCCAAAGCCATGGAAGAATTTCTGTGTCATGCATCTAAAGTTACTTTCACAGTATTCTTGGGAGATTAGTGACAAATATTAACCCCACAGGTATCGACACGATGGATCTGAGGTTCATCAGGATGACATACTCTGGGAGGTCACAGATGGCACAAATTCAGCAGAATTTGTTCTACGTGTTGAGGTGGGTAGAAAGTTTCCTTCCTGGATCATTGTCTTAGTCCATTTTGTGCTGCTATAACACAGTACCACAGACTGGTAATTTGTAATATAACAGAAGTTTTTTTTTTTTTTTTTTTTGAGACAGAGTCTCACTCTCTTGCCTGGGGTGAGTGCCGTGGCGTCAGCCTAGCTCACAGCAACCTCAAACTCCTGGGCTTAAGCGATCCTACTGTCTCAGCCTCCCGAGTAGCTGGGACTACAGGCATGCACCACCATGCCCGGCTAATTTTTTCTATATATATTTTTAGCTGTCCAATTAATTTCTTTCTGTTTTTGGTAGAGACGGGGTCTCGCTCTTGCTCAGGCTGGTCTCGAACTCCTGAGCTCAGAACGATCCGCCTGCCTCAGCCTCCCAGAGTGCTAGGATTACAGGCGTGAGCCACCGTGCCCGGCCATAACAGAAGTTTTTTTGGCTCATGTTTTGGAGTCTGGGAAGTCTAAGATCGAGTGGCTGCATCTGGTGAGGCTTTTCTTGCTGTGTCATCCTATGGCGGAAGAACAAAGAGAGAGCAAGAGGTTGAACTCTCATCCTGAAGCCCTTTTAAAATTGGCATTAATCCATTCATGCCAGTGGAGCCTTCATAACCTAAAACCCTCCCATTAGGCTCTTCCTCTCAACACCATTGCACTGGGGATGAAGTTTCCAATGCTTGCTTTTCGGGGGACACATTCAAACCATAGCAGTCATAGAAATAAAGCATCTGGTTGGAAACCTCTCAGGTTCCCTAATAGAACGTGACTCACAATTCAAAATTTAGAGGATGCCTGCTTACATCCTTGCATGTCTCAGGCCAGGCAACAGAGAACAAAGTTACATTGGTGAAATGGCCATACTATTCTGTCTCCAATACATTTAAAGATAGAATTACTCTGATCTCAAACCCAGATACTTAATTGAAAAAGTAAGTGGTTCCTTGTATAACTCACTTCTAATATTTTTGAACTGTAATGCTCAGAAATATTTATTTAGCAGCTGGGCAGGTTAAGCTCGCATCACCGGGGTTTTCCATGTTTATGGAAGAAGCTGTGTGTATGTGGTGTCCCTTTGTAAATTCCTGTATTATGTAGCTCTGGTACGAGGTCTGTTTGAGATAATTTTTCTTCCTTTTGATAAATAGAGAAAAATCTGCACATAAATGTTGAGTACCTGCCCAAAGGACTTATGGGAACCCCTGAATTTCTCTGTTGGGTTACTCAAGTCCATAAGCATAACTCAGAGGATTTGCAGATGTTATTTATAGTTAGTGACCAAAGAAGGTCTGCAGAAAACTCATCATGTCCCCTGAAGAGCCACTAATTATTCTCATCATACTAAATTCTTTCTCTTTTTGCTTGAATTTTGGTCAGATGTTTGTGATACTAAATTATTATTAGTGGTAACAATAATGTGTCTATAAGATATTTTACAGTTAGTAACTAATCAAGAATGTTCATATGCATCTATTGTTTTAAGAAGCAGACAGGAAGGAATTTTCCCTGTTTTATAGATAAGGACACTGAGGCCCAAGAAGGTTCGACGACTTGCCTAAAGTCATCGCCTTGACAGTGTAGACTGGGCTGGAATCTCCACTCTTTGTCACCTGGGTCAGTGTTCTTTCCTCCTCACCATGGCCACACTCTCCGTTACCAGGTGGTGATGGTGATCACACTTGCCGACAGTTCCTGGGTGCCTGTCTGTACACGGGGCCTCTTCCTTTGTTTTCCCACTTAGTCCACAGAACGGCCTTTGCTGTCTGGGTGAAGAGCAGTATATTATTTCAGCTTCAAAAAGGAAAATTTTCTTTATTGGCAGACTTTTACATACAGAGAAAGCTTTTCTGAGTTACTTTTTTTCTGTAAAGCAAATTTCAGGGGGAAAAACCCCCAACTCTATCTTCCATCTATGACCATCTTAGTATTATTGGCAATGCTCAGTGCATTTTGGGGAAAAAAATCTGTCTATTGCTAACTTTTTAAGCAAAAGAGGATGATCTTTAAAAGCCAAACAGAAGCACAGCCAATTTTTGGACAAGTGTTTGTGATTTTTTTTCCCCCTGCAGAAGGAATGTTCTTAATTCTGTTGCCTTTGGACTTTATTATTTATTTGAAAGCTGAGGCTGTTTTGAAAACTGCTGCAAGATGGTTATCATTGACTTTACTTGGTGAGATTCTTAGAGTCAAGGACAATAATAGAGAGGGTCTTTAATGAATTCCCCCAGAGGACTTGAGCAAAGATACTTTTTCCTAATAAGCCAATAGAAAAATACAGGATATTGTATACTTTTTAACCTTTCCCATCACCCATTCCTCTACCCTTTAAGGTGTCAACATAATTTCACATATAGTTGTTGTAGGGTTGTTAGTCTGTTTAAATAGCAGGGTGAGCAGGGCATATACACATAGTTACATTCACTCTTTCATTTATTCAACAAATATTTAAGTGCCCTGTATATGCCAAGTCTTAGGCTAGATGCTTGGAACATGATGATGAACAAAACAGGGTCTCTGTTTTCTAGCAGTGGTCCCCAACATTTTTGACACCAGGGACCTGTTTCATGGAAGACAATTTTTTCCGTGGATGGGTATAGGTGTAGGGGAAGGGGTAGGGTGTCAAGGCCTCGGCTCCACTTCAGATCATCAGGTGCTGGATTCTCATGGGGAGTGGGCAACCTGGATCCCTCGCATTTGCAGTCTGCTCCTATGAGGGTCTGACTACACCGCTGATCTGACCTGTGGTGGGCCTGGGGTGGTGATGCGGGGCTCTGGGTGGTGATGCAAGCGATGGGGAGCAGCTGTGGGTACAGATGTGGCTTCACTCACTCACCTGCTGCTCGCTTCCTGCTGTGTTGCCCGGTTGCTGGCGACCTACGACCCGGTGTTGGGGACCACAGTTCTACCAGTTACAGGCCAGTGATGAAAACAGACATTAAAGAGATTATCACCAAGATAATTAATTGATTAAAATTCAGATGGGTTCTATAAACAAATAAGACGCTAAAAGAGAATAAATAATGGAAGTTGCTAAATTAGCTGCATGGTCAAGGAAGGCCTCACTGAGAAACCCACATGTAACCTGAAGGAGCAGGGAAAGAGAGGTGATGCAAAGACCCTGAGATGGTGACAAACAGGTGCTGGGGTGGAAATGGAGTGGGGTGACAAAGGCTCCCTATAGCAGTGGTCCCTAACCTTTTTGGCACCAGGGACTGGTTTCATGGAAGATAGTTTTTCCATGGATGGGGGCTGGGGTGGAGACGCAGAGAGCTCAGGCGGTGATGCAAGCGACGGGGAGCAGCTGTAAATACAGATGAAGCTTCTCTAGCTCGCACCTCGCCTCCGCTGTGCACACCCTCCGCCCCACACACACACTTTCCTAAGTTTCATGGAAGACAATTTTTCCATGGACACGTGGCGGGTGGGAAGGGGGCAGTTAGCGAAGCTCTGTGGTTGGGTCCCTAACAGGCCACAGACCACAGCCCTATAGCACAGGTGAGGCCAGATAAATCCTAGGAGAAGCAATGGGAAGCCACTGAAGGTTCCTTCAGGGCAGTGACTTAAAATCCACATTTTAAAGAGACCACTTGGGCTGAAGCCTTGGGGAAGGAAAGGCAGGTTTGAGAGGATTCGTAGGCGAGACTTGACAAAGTCGGCAGCACTCCCCAAGCTGTGGCTGTGAACTCAGAGAAGGACCATCCTTCATTCCCGTTTAGAAGACACGCTTCTTAAATTTCTACACGATCTTTTTAAATCCAGAGAGCCAGTGTGATCCCATGTTGCTTTTCTTTCCTTTCTACTTGGAGGTTTATTTTCATGAGAGAGAGAAAAACATTTTGTCAAGTTGAAACTGGGCATTGATTGAATAGTTCTGGAGTTTCAAATGTAACTCGAACTGTTTGAAATGCAGCTGCTGCTTATTGTAAATCCAGAGAAACTTCCTGGGTGGCAGGAAGTTGAGGGTGGAGGAAAGCTTTGTAACCACCAAGTTATCTGAAAGAAAAATAACTTCGAAGCAGTAAATGTAGATGCATCGGACCACAAGGACCAGACTTCTTCTGGAATATGTGTGAATTTAACAAATGTGGATAGGGGCTTTGGTGAAGAATGCTTTATATTATGTTTATCTTTTGTCTGTCTAGAAACAAATGAGACTGTTGAGTCTCAAACCATAACCGTATTTTCCCGTTTCCACTTAAAATGTCTCTTTCACGGGGCATTCCTTACAAGATGGTGCATATGGAGAAAGTTAAAACACACAGACTACTTGGCCGGATTCCATGGCTATTGTTTCATGTGTCTGGAAGATCGAAAATGCCTGTCATTTTGACTATGAGCTGTGGATTACCAGTTGGGCAATTTGTCATTTCTTTCTTTTTCTTGAAAACATGCATTTTTTCCTTGCCTAGGTATCCCCTGTAAATGATGAGCCACCAGTCCTGAAGGCTGACCTCATCCCCGTAATGCATTGCTCGGAGGGTGGAGAGGTGGTCATCACTTCTGAATACATTTCTGCTACTGATGTGGACAGTGATGACTCGAAACTGATGTTTATGATTGTTCGAAAACCTCAGCATGGGGCGGTGAGGAGAGCTGGAGTCCCAGTGGATCAGTTCTCTCAGGGAGATGTTATCTCAAGGGCTGTGACATACAAACACACAGGTAGGTGGCACCATTGTGACCAGGGAGGGCATGCAAGCAACAAGAAAGTCTTTACTCCACTCCTTGCTGTGGCTTCCCATAATCAAACAGTCTTCATACTTGCTTCCATTGAAAAAGGAAGCAACAGCAGCCTGTATTCTGTTTTTCTAAGTATGATCTCTGTATATAGAAGTATTTCTGATCTCATTATTATAATGAATTTCAAAGAATGTAGAAAGGGCAGGTGTTATTTGCTGCTCTGTTCCTGACATGACCACACAGGCTTTGTATTTTATTAATATTAACCCTGTGATCCTCCTCATCTCCTTTTTGGTACATTTGAAGAAGACTTACTTGATTGTCATGGTTTATGGATCTATTATTCACAATAGAAATGCCTATAGTAAGCTCCCTAAGATAATTTATTATTAATTTTAAAATTTTACTGATTACCAGCTAGCTCCTAAGAAGTAATTGATATGTTTTTTGAGTTCCTGAAAAGCAAAGATGGTGCCTTAATCCTTTGTATGACTTGCTCGCAGCACACAACAGTGTGAACACGGATTAGATGTACAGAAAATGCTTGTTTATGAGCACTGTGCTTACATTTTTGGCATCGCATTATGTTGTGCCCAGGTGGCCTTTGTTCCCCATAGGAGGTGTTGAACTAAAAGAGTATTAATTCAGTATCCGATATCTACAAGGTATAGCACTAGACACTGTTGGGTGCAAAGAAATATAAACCAGACCCTGCTATGGAGGACTTTTAACTTAAATGGGCAGATGAAACTCATTCACATGCAAAGATGACAGTGTGACTCATTGCACACCATCACATCATCTCCCAGGTCTGGTTGGGGGGGGGATACCCCCAGTAATAATGCCATATATTTCCTCTTGCTGGATTTTTCTATGCTCTACTGCAATTCCCTGTTTACTCATCCATATACCACTTTAAGCTGCAAATTCCATGCAGGAAGTATGATTGCATATGGAAGGCCAGGTAAATGGCACAGGAAATAGAATTCAAGAAACGAGGTGAGGAGGGAACTCAAGGAGGAGGGATGGAGATAGCTAAGGATTAATCTGGAAGTAGGAGAAAACATTTTGAAATAATATTTTTCATACATATTTTGAAAAACAATGATTTATTGGGAAATCAGTTGTTTTATAGCCAGTTAGTTAAGGGATATTTTAATCATTTCACCAGACATCTTTTTTCTTTGAATTGTGTCTCACTATCTTCTTACTTGTGTTTAGCCTTAGGAAAGGTTTCATTGGTTATTTTCCCATCCTGGGATGCATAGTCCATGGGTTTGATGTCTCTCAGGAGTTCACCACTAGATACTTTTTTTTGATTTCCCTAATAGATCCGAAATAGACCACAGGAAAGGGATCCAAAGACCAATGACTGTTGTTTATTGCATGATTTTAACATCTTTGGTAGGCTCATGCAGCACCGGTAAATTAGGAGTAAGATGAATCTGTCTTCTCATCCAGTGCCTTGTTCCATGTGCTAAACAACAGGTGCACAAATTTCTAAGTCTCTTCTGGTGTGATGGCCATGTAAAGGACTATTAACTAATTTTTTTATAAGGCTTAGTAGGACATTGCAGCAAATTATTTCAAATAGATGGTTTTTGGTTATGTTACTAAATGAGAAAAAATACTGGCTTCAAAGGATGTTTTGGTATTTGAATGTTACGTTTTCTTGTAATATTCACTCAATTACTCAATTGGTAATTGAGCAATTTAGCACTGTGTGAGGATCGGTACAAAGAACAGCAGCATGATAGGATGTGAAGTTTCAATGAATTACCTGGCCCCGCTCTTGCTTCTATGTGCTGATTATAAAGGCCACCAGAGAGTAATTTTATCAGCATTACTTTATTTGCTTTCTACAATTATAAATACATACTCATTGCAGAAAACTTAAAAAGAGTTGAAAAGCACAATGAAGTTTTGAAAAATCACCTTATTATACCTCTCAAAGATAGTCACTGTTAACATGTTAGTATTATAGCATTTATCTTCTTAATGCCAATCCTAATTTTTAACATAGGTGCAATCATACTGTATATGCAGTTTTGCAGATTACTTTATCATTTAGATTATCACCTAAAAATGTTTATTAAAATATCTAGTAAATGTTGTAAAGTTATCATAAATTTTTTAGTAAATGAAATATTTTATTATATAAAAGTACATTATTAAAAAGTCCATTATTAAAAGTGCTATTCTCCCAGGACTAAACATGAAGTCATTCAAAATTTTTCTTTTAAATAACACTATGATTAACATTTACAGATATGAATCATGTCCTTAGACTGTATTCCATTTCAAGGTAAAGAATTTTTCTACCCATGTTGTAGCCTTTTTAGTGGCTTTATGCTCAGCCTACTTTTATAATTATTTCTGTAAATATAGCCTATGCTTCCAGTACAGAGAAATTAGGTACCAAATGTGCTAAGTTTGCCTTTTTAAAAAAATTGTCTTCTCTTCCTGGAATGATTTTTCTATTTCTCTCCTCAACTGCCTCTCCCTGCCTCCCAATTTTGGGCCTTCTCTGCCTGGCAAACTTTTACTCATCCCTCAATGCGCAGCACAAAGCAAGCAAAGCCATCTCAAAAGACTATTGCAACGCTTTCTGGCACCTGTGTCCTGCCCCTATGCAATTGTCAGCTGACACTCTAATCTTTCACCCTCAGCATCTTGTACATAATCAGGCTGAAGTATATGAAACTGCCCTTTAATGGGTAAAAATGGTTTAATGGTAGTAATTTCATTTGTTTCTCATACATCTGTGCTATTCTTAACCACATTGCATTTCCTTCTCTAACATTAGATTGTGTCAGCGCCTGACACTCAAGAGGGTCTTTTGATATTTGACATTCTTTTGAAATGTATTTTGATAGTTTCAAAATGTCTGCCTTTTCTCTGCTGTTGCACCCAGAACTCTAATTATCACATACTAGGCATTAAATAAATATTTATTGACTGAATGACTGATGAATAAATGCTTTAAGCCAATTTGTTTTTTATGAATATGAATAAGTGAGTGGCCTCTTATTTTTGACTCTTCCTAAAGTTGAAGGCTGATTGTTTCTAATTCTCTCAATTTCAACTGTGCTTTTCCTTATAAGCCCAGTTTTCTTATCCTTTAATGATTTGGTTGCTCAATAATATCATTTCTGGATTTCCCTTGTCATTTTTCTCAAAAGGGAAAATAATGCCAAGCACAGAGCTCTGCAAATTTGACCAGAGTGTCTGGTGAAAAGAGAAGATGTCCCTGAGCTTTTGTGCCTTCATCTCATAAAAACTCCACACAGAAATTGCTTCCCTCTTGGCCTTTTCAAGGTGATGCGTGAGAGTTACCTAGAGCACATGGCAGAACTTTTCTGTGCCCTGGACAGCAAGCGCTCCTACTCCGTGCCATTACTTAGTAACCCAAGAGCAGATTGTCCTGTTTGCTGATAAACTGTCTAATCCTGACATTTTCTTCCTTCCTCCTTCCTCTTACTGCCTAAACCGGGGCCATTTTGAATTCCATAGGTGTAAAACCTAAAGAGTTAAAAAAAAAAAAAAAAAAAAGAAAAAAAGAAAAGAAATGCCTCTTCTTTTCCATGTACTGTTGCTATTTTTTTTTTAAACATCTTGGCTAATATATAATAAGGAAAGTGTTGAAAGAGATGACAGAAATGTGGACTAGCTTTGTATTTCACCTATCCAGTGCCCTTTGTTTCCCATAACTGCTATGTGGTTGACGAGTGTTCATTTAAGGTGGTTAATGCACATGGAAAGGCAATTACCAAAGGGGCAAGGATGCCCTCTTCCTCTCCCTGAGGTTGGTCCTAACACTACACGATTAAGAGGAGAGAATGAAACCATCTCTAGTCAAGCTTTGTGTCACTCCCTTGTTCATTTGTGAACTGTCAGGCCCTTGTTAGCCCTGTTTTACCCCTCCATATGGTGATAGATGGCTGGCAGGGATTTCACCAGAGGCAACAATGGGCAAGAATTTTTGCATTATTTTCATGACTGTGTTTAATTTCATAGTGATAAAATTGGGTTTTACATTTTATCCACTTAAGTTCTTTTCCTTGTCTTTCAATGCTTATAGAAGAGGTGTGAGTAAATTTCATTTTGGTATTCCATATTTTTAAAAAGTCAGGTGTCAGCTCTAGTCGTGTCTTCCAGGTGGTGAGATTGGCCTGGTGCCTTGTTTTGACACCATTACATTGGTGGTTTCGGATGGAGAAGCTGGCCCTTTTGTGAATGGCTGTTGCTACAATGGACCTAATCCATCTGTTCCTCTTCATGAGTCCTTTCCAGTGTATGATCTCAACATCACAGTGCATCCAGTAGACAACCAGCCACCTTCAATTGCAATAGGTGACAATGTTTTTTTTCCATTAAAGTACTATTATCTTACCTAGTGTCATACCTGTGTTTCAGTGAAATAATACATTTTACTTATAGTCAAAATAAAAAACCACCAGACAGAATTGCCCTTCGGTAATTGCCTCAACATAAATTTGTGGAAAATCCCAAATCTATAAAAGATTACAGGGCAAATTAAAATTTTCAGTATTTCTACATGGAGAGAGACTACAAATATGTTTGTGTGTGTATGTGTGTGCGTTTGTGTTTTGGGACAAGGGCAGCATTGGAATCCTCAAATATTCTGATTTTATTTCACATGGGAAAATATCATTCGCCTGCTGAAGAGAGAATAATTTATTTTATCCATAATAATTTCTATTAGAATAGAATGAGCATACCAGAGAGACCATTTATATACATTTAACCTTATTTGCTTTTTAGAAAGTCATCTCTTCACAGGCATTATGTATATGTTCTGTCTCTCAGAAAAAAATACAAGCATATGTATGAATGTTATTGTAATTTGCAAACTATCTTCCAAGCAATGTTCTGGAAAGGAAGCATTATCCCAGCAGAATAATTAAGCACCAAGGCATGAAAAAATGTTCGTTATGAGCAATTCATACTAGCTCTCAGGCAATTAACACTCTGACAAACAGAGGTAACAACTGATCTTGAAGAGTACATAAACTACATTTAGTGGCTTATCATTAAAACAGTTTGGCAATTCTTATTTTTGTTTGTCACTTCTGTAGAGACACAAGGGAAATCAGAGTTCCTTGAGAATGACTAAAGGGCTGTATTGGAGCAGTTAGTATTTCTGCTGTCTTTCCATTATTGTTTGGCTTGGTTATGCAAGAAAATAATATATAATTCTATGAGTCAAATTAAATTCCACCCATTACTCCTGAATATTTTCACTTTAAAAGAATTATGCTAAAGCAAATGAACATCTCCCATGGAAATGTTTTTGCATATGGGAGACTTCTCTGAATTGGAATTTCAATCACTCTCTTTTGTTCTCACTATTCTGATTAGAGGATTTCATGCTAAATTATTATTGGGTTATTATTTGTATGCAGGTACCGTGTTTCTTGTAGATGAGGGTTTCTCAGCAGCCCTTACTGGTAACCATTTGTCTGCCACCGACCCTGACACTGCAGCAGATGACTTGGAATTTGTTTTGGTTTCTCCTCCCCAGTTTGGCTACCTTGAAAACACACTCCCTTCTGCAGGTTTTGAAAAAAGCAATATGGGCATAAGTATAGGTAAGTCATGGTTTCATCACCAGCAATGACTTCTCTATGTTGGATGTGATTGGCCAGATCATGCTTAATAACTGGGTAAGAACTTTCAAAATGTTCAAAGCACCATATACATTCAAGGAATTATTATTATGATTATTATAGTGGATACTTTTGAATCTTATTATTTTTCATTTTAATTTTTATTCTGACTTTCCTCATGCATGCGAGTTTACTTCAAAATAATTGAAAATTTCACTTATAAAAGTACAAAAATAAACATTGAAGAGATAGCGGGTTAGAAGGCCCTCATAACAACACTCTATACTGTGATAGGATGAATCTAGTGGGAGCTCACAAGGTCTCAGTCTCACAACATTTTAGCATTTTTGATAGATATTGGTGGAAAAGACTAGGAAATATACTAAGGGTGTAACAGAGACAAAAAGCCTGAAATGTTGAAGCAGATGACATTAATTTTGAAACCAAAATGTGTCTCAGATACTTAAATAGCTCTTGTATTTCAGGCAAAAACAAAACAACCAAAACAAAAACAAAAAGCAAAAAGAAAATCTTTGCAAGACAACACTTTAAAAATAAATGATTCTCCAAGCGCCTTTTGAGGCACATCCATTTTCAATATGAGAGAGACTGGATTTAAGATTAATTGCATTAAAGATTACCCAATTTTTCCTGTGACAATGCACAACTCAGAGCATTTTTTTCTTTTGGATCAAGGTCATGTCAAAATGCTAAAACAGCAAGTCCAGCTAATTCCACTCCATCCGACCAGTTGCTTGATATGTACATCTTCAAGTAGGCAGATGATTGACTCTTGTTTTGCCTTTATGTGAAAGAGGTAGTCTCTTTTTTATCTAAGTATGACAGGAACCGCCCATGCAGAAGCAATGCCTTAATCACAGAAAGGTCTCTCTGACATTTATTCCAAGTGTCGGAAGTTCCTGTACATACTGGTTAGCAGTTATTACTCTTCTGTTCTCCACGTAAATTTTATCTTTCCTTATGATCTGTGGATGTCTACTTTTATGTTGATGGTTGGCAGTTGTTGCAGCCCCTGATAGTGAATACTTAGGTCAACTGCTATGATCTGTTATTTGCTTTGCTGAAAAATTAGCTATAATTGGGTTAAAGATTGAAGACCAATAACCTGGAAAAAATGTTTTTCTTGTTTACCTGTTCCATCTTGGTGTGCTCTAGCTTCATTTCAGTGGAAAGACATGAAGGCTTTGCACATTAACTATGTGCAGTCCAGGCATCTGAGGATAGAGCCTACTGCCGACCAGTTCACGGTGTACGTCACAGATGGGAAGCAACGCTCCTTGGAGATACCGTTTTACATTATTATCAACCCCACAAATGATGAAGCTCCTGACTTTGTAGTGCAGAATATTAGGGTAGGAACTGTACCAGAATGTTCAATTTCTTTCTTATCATTTTTGATTTTTATTTTCACCTAGTCCATTTACATCGGTCCACATGTACTTAACACATTAAATTGGTAAGGAATGGGGAAGGCAGTATCCAGTGTCATGTAATGCAATCATTTGAAAACGCGCTATTAATCTAATAATAATGATGACGGTAATTATTATAATTACTAACATATAGCAATTCATAGTTGCAATTACTAAGTTGCATATATAGAAGACAGAGTACTTACTAGGTTGTAAATTCTAAGTCCTTTACATGTATTCATATTTAATCCTCACAGGAGGATTTTAGGGCTATGGTATTATCATTTCCAATTTGTAACTGAAGAAATGAGTCATAAAGTGGTTAACCAAGTAGTACAGATCACGAACCTGGGAGTAAGTGGCACACAGGGAATGTGCACCCAGACCACCTGATCCCATGGCATGCTCTCTTAACCAATGCTGGAATGGCGAGGACTCGATTCACAGATTATGGGCATCTTTTATTATAGAACTATTTTTAAAGATATATGAGATGAAAAAATACAATTTGGACTGTTGTTTTTATGCAGCTTTAAATTTTTTTTTTTAAATTTCAGAATATTAGGGGGGTGCAAACACTTTGGTTATGCCTTTGCACTGCTTGAGCCACAGCTTGAGAATGCCTTTTATAAAAAATGTTTTTATATAATGTAATAATATTTGTTAATTTTAAAAAATCCAGATATTTACTTAAAATGGCCCATAAAATCACTTCTCAGCACCTGTTGACTTTTAAAAAATAATAATCGATGTACGTGGTTAAATAAAATCAAATGTTGAGAAACATACAAAGTGAAATGTGAAATTCTCCCCAACAGCCATCACAGCTAGTCGCTCTCCAGTGATAAAGTTTTTAGCAGTTTACTCCGCAAAAGTAATTTTTGTACACATGCCAGTGATATGTATGTATACTATGATTTTTCTGTATGTTTTTGCTTACAAATAAAGGATCATATTATACCAAATATTCTGTACTTTACTTTTAAAAACAACTCTATGTATATTAGAAATATTTTTATATCAATATGTAATTCTTTTTAGACAACGCTATTTTTTAATATATATGATTATTTAATCCAGACATCTGTAAAACAAATCCTGATTAAATGGAATGAGCACAGGCTTTGGAATCAAAGTGACTCGGGTGTTGCTTTTTACTAGTTGTAGGGTCTTGGGAAAATTATTTCTCTCTGTGCTTCTGTTTCCCCACCTGCAAAATATGTGTCAAATCTTCTTTAAGGGGTAGCCATGATGATTAAGGTAGTCAGGTACAGAGTAGATGCTTAATAACTAGGTGCCATTCATGTTATTGACATTGTTGTTATGCTTGCCATCTTTTTTCTGATAGTGACCAAAGCAAATATTAGCTATTTTGAAACTGTTATTTTGCCTTATTTTTCATTAAAAGTAATCAAACTCTAAATGCAAAAGTCTTTATTTGATTTTAATTTTCTACTGAATTTTAATGGTACATGAGAGTCAGCTCAGCATGAAATTTAAGAGCCAGCTCTTGCCTTTCCTCCTGTTTTGGCACATGGGTTTCTCTGGAGAGCCCTTCAGTAATTATGAGAGAGAAAAAATAATCTACAAATGATTCCTTCTATACCTACCACCATTGTCTCGTATCTGTCTGGGGCTGGGCCTTCGGAAGTAATTAGGCCACTGGGAAGTTGTCTTTTGCTCTCTCTTAGTAATCATGTTTTTTACCTGTGCATTCGTTACAGACTGTTAGAAAGTGACAAATATGGAGCCCCATGTATTGTGGGCGAGCCTATTTTAGGCTTCAGATGATTTTTTTAGATGATCATATTTTGCTTTCTTGTGAGAAAATGTATTTATTTTATAGATAGGCTGTCATCAAGTTGTGTTGCAAGAAGATTCGAGGTTTTAGTTTAAGTTATTATAATCCATTCCAAACCTATTTACTAATAATGTTTGCATTTTATGTATATTGATCTAAAATTTCTATTGTCATAATCTAAGTAAGTAATTCAATCTGCAAAAAAGAATCCCACATTTTAATCAAGTTCTATGGGGAAGGATAATACAACATAGTTTTAAGTTAGTTTATTCAGGGTCTTAGAGAAAAAGGCAAGTGTTACCATCAAAGATGATTTCGTAAGTATATCATTGTGAATTAAACTATGATGACACTTTAGTCTTTAGTAAGTAGGGCCAGATAAGAGAAAAGCAGCCTCTTTTTAGCCCAAGTATCAGATATGATGAGTAATTCTTTATGCAAGTTCAGTAAAAAGTGATTGCAGGAGAATTCCCTTCAAAGTCAGTAAGAGAGGCTGAAAAGAGGTGTTTTCACAAATCTAAACCATATGTAGCCTTCTAGTCTTAATTGCCCCTCAGTCATGAAGATATTCTGGTCTCCTCTGTCCTTTGTGTTTCTTGTTTATGAATATCTTGCAGCATTAGCCATTTTCTTCCTGTTACTAATGACAGGCCTGTTATTAATTAGCCTGTTATTAATGACAGGCCTTCACAGTCTCGCCTGACTTGCATTCTTGAGAATATTTTTGTTACCCAGAGCATGTTGCATGGTGACATTGCAGATTCCCAATAAACGTGTATAGAATCTATATACCCTTGTTATTTAGATCTTGCTATATTTCAAAATAGGAAACAGAAATATTTCTTTATTCTCTCTATTCTCACTATGAGAATAAAAAAGATCAAGGCAGCTAACCACCATATTGTCAAGTTCTAAATGACTAGATCCTACATGAAATTATAAACATTCAGCTGTCTTTTGTGCTTAAAGGATTATAAAACCTGAAGTGGGGTATAAGAGGGAGTGGGAAGGGTAGTTCAGGAAAATTATATATAGATTATTATGCATCCAGAAGCATCCTTTTCAATTGTTGTTGATTACAATGAAAAAACAGATGTTTTTACTGCAATGACAAAAATAAATCACATCAAATAGGACCAGTGTGTAGCAGATATTTGTGCCATTTATAAAGCAGTTAGAAACATAAGAAATGTAGAAGCAAGAAGGTTTAAGAGGTTAATATAATAGATTGGTCTCTGAAGGTGAATGTTCTAGATTCGGTTTTACAACTGAACTTTTCTGTGACTTTCTGAAAGCAAGTATCCTTTTGGTTGCCTTTTTCCATGACTTTTGAGTTAAGAACAATACAAATTTTAAAAATCATATGTCCTTTATCCTTCATGGAAATGAATATAAGTGCTTTGAAATCTTCAGAAAAAATGTGAGGGAGATTAGTAGGTTTATTTCTTCTTTTATGTTCCTATTAAATTGGCAATTTCTTTTTAGGACCCATAATATACAAATCTCATGGAAAATTTGAAATAGAATATTTTCAAATGATTTCTTTTGAGCAGTTTGCCAAAAGAAAGACAAGTTCAAGCTGGGCCAGTGGCTCGCACCCATAATCCCAGCACTTTGGGAGGCTGAGGCAGAAGGATTGCCTGAGGCAAGGAGTTTGAGACCATCCTGGGCAGCATAGTGAGACCCTGTCTCTACAAAAATAAAATACTTAGCTGGGCATAATGGTATGCGCCTATAGTCCCGACTACTCGGGAGGCTGAGCCAGGAGGATCACTTGAGCTTATGAGTTCCAGGCTGCAGTGAGCTGTAATTGTGTCACTGCACTCCAGCCTGAGTAACAGAGTAAGACCCTGTCTCTAAAAAGAAAAAAGAAAAAAACCCACACGTTCTATTTCATGCACAGCTGACTTTTCTGACTGGTTCTTGTTCAGGTGTGCGAGGGTCAGATGAAGGAGCTGGATCTTTCCATCATCAATGCTGCTGACCTGGATGTTCCCAAGGACCCCTTGCTGTTCAGCATCACTCACAACCCTCGCCACGGCCTCCTCATCAATGGGAGGTTCAGCAAAGACCTTCCTAAGAATAAGCAGCCAGCCCACCCTGACCAGAAGTATGAACTTGTTCACAACTTTTCCATGGAACTTCTTGAGACTGGTATGTCATGTTCCACTTCTTTTTGTTTGTTGTTGTTGCTTTAATAATTTAACCCACACTTACATGTGGAATCTAAAAAGATCAAACTCATATAAGCAGAGAATAGAATGGTGGTTACCAGAGGCTGGGGGTGGGAGGATTGGGGAGATGTTGGTCAAAGGATACAAAATTTCAGATAGGAAGAATAAGTTCAAGAGCTCTATTTTACATTGTGACCATAGTTATTATAATAACAGTATATTGTATATTTGAAAATTCCTAAGAGCATAGATTTGAAGTATTCTCACCACAAAAAAAGATAAGTGTGTGAAGTAATGCATACGTTAATTAACTTGATTTTACCATTCCACAATGTATAAATATATCAAAACATCATATTATATACCGTAAATATATGTAATTTTTATTCGTGCATTAAAAAATTAATTTACAAAACAATTTAACCCAGAAAAGATAATAATAAATCACAGATATTAGGGGGTAAAAAATATCATTCATATCATAAATATTTCATTTATTTATCCCTCAAGGTTTACCTCTGGGCTGAGATTAGTGCAGGGCATGAAGACCCAGCTAGAGACAGTAGGTAATAACAAAGGCAATAACATGTTTTCTTTCACTTTCAGAGTACCATTAAAAATGATGTTTGTGATTTCTGGAATTTTAGCTCAAGCTTTTAATGTCATAATAAAAAAATCCCTTTTTAAAACTATTGAAATTATGAAACTAAATTTTAAGAATTTGTCTGCCAAAATTTCCACAGTTGAAACAAATATAGAACCACATACAATAATGACTCATTATTCTCCAAGGAGATAATTTGCTCTTTAGGGAAATGGCGCATTGGAATAGCTGCCTGAATTATTTTGTAATTACTCTTTTTCAAAACATTGATCTTATCCCACATTTGACGTATGAAAATACTTTTAAGAAATTTGAGAAATGTATGCAGTTCTAGAATTTCCACCTGCTCTCATTCTCCTGCCTTCTTCACGTATTTTGTTTTCCCAGCCTACAAGGTCCTTCCCCCTTCTTCAAGGGGCTAGCCAAGACTGTGCCTTCTGAGTGCAGCTTTCTGCTAACCTGCCCCTTGGAGCCCACTCAAACTCTGTTCTCTGTTCTTGCTTCATCTTAGCCCTTATTCACCGTTTTTCCAACTGTCTTTTAGTTATTTGTTTCCTCAACTAGAGTGTTAACTCTCTGCTCTAAAGTTAATTTTGCGGTAGTTGCATAATGTCATCTCACATTTAAATTTGAAAAGCTAATTTGTATATTTCTCAATTTTTATCAATTGCAAAGAAATAAATTGAGTATAAATGATGATATTGCCAAATCAATAACCATGTGCTGCAAATGATAGAATATATTGTTAAAAATACGTTTTTGTCCAAATTTAAGACCAAGAAAAAAATAATAATTCAAATTTTACCTTCGAGAAAGTCAACTTTTTAAAAAATAACATTTACTTGTTATTATTGGGTTAAATAGGTATTATATGCTCATATTGTAAAGTTTGGAATATTCAATCATTTTGAAGAAAAAAATCATTCAAATAAATTAATATTTTGGTTAGTATTTGGTGACATTTTCAGAGGTTAGATATTCACCTCTACTTTATTACTTACATTTATTATTTTATTTTATTCTCATTTCAAATGTTAAGAGAGTAGAAATGTTTTTGTTACGTGGATACATTGTATAATGCTTAAGTCAGGGTTTTTAGTGTGCCCATCACCAGGACACTGTTCATTGTACCTGATAAGTAAGTTTTTACCTCTCACTCCCTCTTTCATTTTCCAACATTCTTAGTTTCCAATGTCCTTTACATCTCTTTGTGCCGTTATGTGCTCATCATTTAATTCTCAATTATTACTGAGTACATGTGGTGTTTGTTTTTCCATTCCTGAAATACTTCACTTGGGATGATGGTCTGCAGTTGATCCAAGCTGCTGCAAAAGACATTATTTCATTCCTTTTTATGGCTGAGTAGTACTCCATGGTATACAAATACCACATTTTCTCTATCCGCTCATGAATTGGTGGGCACATAGGTTGATTCCACATCTTTGCAGTTGTGAATTGTGCTGTGATAAACATTTGAGTGAGGTGTCTTTTTGATATAATTACTTCTTTTCCAGTGGGTAGAAACCCAGCAGTGGGATTGATGGATTGAATGATAAGACTACATTTTTTTCTTTGAGGAATCTCCATACTGTTTCCCATAGAGATTGTACCAATTTGCAGTCCCACCAAGTGTGTATAAATGTGCCTTTCTCTCTGCATCCCCACCAGCATCTGTTATTTTTTGACTTTTTAATAGTGGCCATTTGATAGGGGTAAGGTGGTATCTCATTGTGGTTTTAATTTGCATTTCCCTAGTGATTAGTGATATTGAGCATTTTTTCATATATTTGTTGGCCATTTGTCTATCTTCTTTTGAAAAACTTCTTTTCATGTCATTTGCTCATTTTTTAATGGGGTTGTTTGTTTTTTCTTGCTGATTTGTTTGAGTTCTTTGTAGATTCTGGATATTAGCCCTTTATTGGATGTATAGTTTGCAAACATTTTCTCCCACTCTGTAGGTTGTCTATTTACTCTGTTGATTGTTTCCTTTGCTGTGCATAAGCTTTTTAATTTAATTAAGTCTGATTTATTTATTTTAGTTATTGCCACATTTGCCTTTGAGATCTAAGTCATAAATTCTTTGCCTAGGCAAAGAATTTATAGAAGAGTTTATAGAAGAATTTATAGAAGAATTTATAGAAGAATTTATAGAAGAGTTTTTCCTACATTTTCTTATAGAATTTTTATGGCTTCATGCCTTATATTTAAGTTTTTTATTCATCTTGAATTAATTTTTGTATATGGTGAGAGATGGGGTCCTGTTTCATTGTTCTGTTTGTAGTTCTGCAGTTTTCCCAGCACCATTTATTGAATAAGACTTCCTTTCCTCAGTGTATGTCTGTTTTGTCAAAGATCAATTGGCAGTGGGGAGACGGTTCTAGTTCTGGGTTCTCTGTTCTGTTCGTTTGGTCTATGTCTCTACTTTTACACCAATACCATGCTGTTTTGGTTACTATAGCCTTGCAGTATAATATGAAGTCAGATAATATGATGCTCCAGACTTGTTCTTTTTGCTTAGGATTGCTTTGGCTCTTTGGGCTCCTTTTTGGTACCAAATGAAGCTTAGAATTATTTTTTCTAGATTTGTTAAATGTAATGTTGGTATTTTGATGGGGATTGTGTAGAATCTGTAAATCACTGTGGACAATGTGGACATTGTAAGGATGATTCTACCAATCCATGAGCATGGGATATTTTTCCATTTGTGTCATCTATGATTTCTTTGATCAATGTTTTATAGTTGTCCTTGTAGAGATCTTTCACCTGCTTGGTTAAGCATATTCTCAGGTATTTTATTTTCTTTGCAGCTATTTTAAATGGTATTGAGTCCTTAATTTGATTCTTAGCTTGACTGTTATTAGTATATAGAAAAGCTACTGGTTTGTGTACATTGATTTTGAAACCTGAGACTTTGCTGAATTTATTTATCAATTCTAGGAGTCTTTTAGTGGAGTCTTTAGGGTTTTCTAGATATAAGATCATATCATCAGCAAACAGGGATAGTTTAACCTCATCTTTCCAATTTGGATACCCTTTATTTCTTTCTCTTTCCTGATTGCTATGGCTAGGACTTCCAGTTCTATTAATATGTTGAACAGAAGTGGTAACAATGGGCACTTTTGTCTTGTTCTAGGTCTTAGGGGGGATGCTTTCAACTTTTCCCCATTCAGTATAATGTTAGCCCTGGGTTTGTCATATATGGCTTTTATACTTTTGAAGTATGTTCCTTCTATGCCTTTGTTGAGGCTTTTCATCCTGAAAAGGCACTGGATTTTATCAAATGCTTTTTCTGCATCTATTGAGATGATCACATGGTCTTTGTTGTTGCTTCTTTGGTGAATCATGTTTATTGATTTATGTATGTTGAACCGTCCTTGCATCCCTGGGATGAAACCCACTTGATCATGATGAGCTATCTTTTTGATATACTGTTGAATTTGGTTTACTAGTATTTTGTTGATGACTTCGCATCTATGTTCATAAGTGATATTGGTCTGTGGTTTTCTTTTTTGTTGTGTCCTTTTCTGGCTTTGGTATCAAGGTGATACAGGCTTAATAGAATGAGTTAGGGAGGATTTCCTCCTTTTTAATGTTATGGAATCATTTCTGTAGAATAGGTACCAGTTCTTTGTAGGTCTGGTAGAATTTGGCTGTGAATCTGTGTGGGAGATTTTTTTAATTACTGCTTCAACTCACTGTTCATTATTGGTCTATTCAGGATTTCTATTTCTTCCTGATTCAGGTTTGGGAGGTGTGTGTTTCCAGGAATTTATCCATTTCTTCTACATTTTCTAGTTTGTGTACATAGAAGGTTTGGTAGTATTCATGAATGATACTTGGTATTTCTGTGGTATCCATTGTAACGTCTCCTTTTTCATTTCTGATCGAGCTTATAGGAGTCCTTTCTTTTCTATTTCTGATTAATCTGGCTAGTGATCTATTGATTTTGTTTATCTTTTCAAAGAACCAATTTTTTGTTTTATTGACCCTTTATATTGCTTTTTGGGTTTCCATTTTGTTTAGTTCTGCTCCGAGATTTGTTATATTTTTTCTTCTGTTGGCTTTTGGTTTGGTTTGCTCACCTTTTTCTACTTCCTTGAGATGTGACATTAGGTTGTTAATATGTGATCTTTCTGCCTTTTTAATGTAGGCATTTAAGGCTATGAATTTTCCACTTAGGACTGCCTTTGCTGCATCCCATATATTTTGAAATCTTGTGTCCCTTTGTCATTCAGTTCAAGGAATCTTTTGATTTCCATCTTAATTGAATCATTGACCTAAGGATCATCCAGCAGCAGGTTGTTTAATTTCCATGACTTTGTATAGATTTGAGTGTTTCTCTTGGAATAGATTTCTAGTTTTATTCCACTGTGGTCTGAGAAGATACATGGTATGATTTTGAATTTGCTGAGACTTGTTTTGTGGTCTAAGATATGATTAGTTTGGAAAATGTCCCACGTGCTGATGAGAAGAATGTATATTCAATAGTTTTGGGGTAGAATGTTCTGTAAATGTCTATTAGGTTCATTTGTTCTAGAGTCCCATTTAAGTCCAGTGTTGCTTTATTGATTTTCTGCTTCTATGATCTAACCAGTTCTGTCTGTGGGGTATTGAAGTCCATGGAAATTATGATGCTATTTTTTATTTCTGTGCTTATATCTGGTAGAAATTTCTTTATGAATCTGGGAGTTCCTGTGTTAGGTACATGTGTATTTATGATTGTTATTATGTCTTCTTGTTGAATTGTTCCCTTTACCATTATGTAATGACCATCTTTGTCATTTTTTACCATTGTTGGTTTCAAGTCTATTTTATCTGATATGAGAATGGCTGTACCTGCTTGCTGTTGGTTTCTATTTTCAAGGAATATTTTTTCCACCCCTTTACCTTTAGTCTATGAAAGTCCTTGTGAGTCAGGTATATTTCTTGGAGATGGCATTTTTAAGCATTTTGTTTTTTCATCCATTCAGCCAGTCTATGTGTTTTAAGTGGGGCATTAAGGTGGTTCACATTCAGTGTTAGTGTTGATATGTGGGATACTCTTCAGTTCATCGTGTTGGATTATACTTTCTTGTTTTGTTTTCCCTCTTGTGCTATTGTTTTATAAGCCCAAGTTTACAAAATAAGTTAATTTTTGGGTGTTTTTACACTGGTGAGTATCTATTATACTGTTCTACATATCATTTAGTTTTGAGTATTTCCTGTAGGGCAGGTCTAGTGGTGACAAATTCCCTTAATGTTTGCATGTCTGGGAAAGAGTTTATAGCTCCTTCATTTATGAAACAGTTTTGCAGGATACTACCATATTTCTCTGAGTTATTGTTCATTCTTCTTTTTTCTGCATCTTTGACTGACTTAGTTTGAAATCCTTGTCTTCAAGCTCTGGGATTCTTTTTTCTGCGTGGTCTAGCCTGTTTTGAAGCTTTCTGTTGTATTTTGAATTCCCTAAATGACTCTTTCATTTCTTTAAGTTCTGTTATAACCTTTCTTATGCTGTCCATGTCTTTTGTGACTTTTCCATTTTTTTCATTCATGTCCTGAAATATTTTTTTTGGCTTCTTTGTGTTGGTTTTCAACTTTCTCTTCAATCCCATTCATCTTACGTGCCATCCATATTCCAAATTTCATTCCTGACATTTCAGCAATTTCATTTTGGTTGGGATCCATATTGTAGATCTATTGTGATACTTTGGGGGTGTCAAACTAGCTTGTTTTTTCATGTTGCCAGAATTCTTTTGCTGATTTCTTCTCATCTGAAACCTCTTCTCTCAGCTCAGGGCAGATAGGTTTTCAGTCTCCTACTTAGTGAGGAGAGGTCCCTAGATGGCACTTTTGTGACCTACTCCAGAAGACTGACCCAGCAGAAAAGGGGCAGATGCACTGAGAGCCTGTAGTTCAGCTGTTACATGCTGCCTCATACCCCTGTGATTGTCATAATTCAAGCCAGAGCTGGATGATCTTTGTGTGTCATGGCAGGTTGTTCCCCAGGATGCTATTGGAAACTCAGGTGGGGGGCTGGGCAAGTCCCTGTATACATAGGCTGGCATTATGGGAGATTGTTCTGCCTATGTCTCCCGGCAGTGGCAGCTGAGCAAGGCTATTTAGGCAGTAGTCATGGGTGTCAGTGTTGTGGGTGTTCCCTCCACTTGGGTCAAAGTATGATAGTGACTCACAGCTGGTGGATCCCTGGAGGAGCTTAACCTGTGGGGGCAGTTCCCACTAGGAAGTGAGTGGGAGTCGTGGGAATGGGGACTCAGGGCTGGTTCAGTGGGTGGCTGGGGCTCTCCCCTTGCCCAGGTCCTGCCAAGGCAGTCACCATGGGATTTCTCAGGTGGCATCAGTGGTGCCTGTTCTGCTGAAAATCTCAATGAGAGGTAGGGAAGCTCAGTTCCCAGTCATGGGGTACACAAGAGTGTCTGTTCTCCCTGCTCCCTTCATGGCATTGCTGGGGCAACGCTGAGGCAGCTGTAGCAAAGCCAAGCCCTGTGTAGACCAGGCACTCTGGATTTGAGAGCTCAGAATGGTGTCCACTGCAGCAACCCAGGAACAAAAGCCATCAGGTTCCTGCTGTGCCCACCCTCTGGTGCGGTGTTGCTGTACAGACTCCAAGCAGCTCCCTGATCAGTCCAGAGGTCTGCAATAGTGGTGGGGGTTCCCTCATAGCTCAGGCTGCCATGTCCCTGGGGGGAACATGGAGCCTCAAGCCTTTCTCCTCCTGCCCTTCCCTCCCCCACGTACCTTCTAATCTTGCCAAATGGATCATTCTGTCTCCTTCTCCTTCACTCTGAATGTCCCCCATTCCCACTCCAGTGATCCACAGTGCTCTCTCCAAGAAGGCCCAGGTGTAGATAGTCATCCACCTTCAACTTTTGATCCTCTCCCTGAGAGCAGCATGCACCAGCTGCTTCTAGTCTGCCCTCTTGTCCCCCAATTTATGTTTTAAGAGCAGAAATAGAGAATCCGAGGATTTTTGAAGAATAAATTGTCTTCAGGAATTTTGCTCCACTGCCAAGAGCCAAAAACATGCTCCCCTATGCAACAACCTCCTCTACTATATTTTTGATTCATTTATGGCTACATTTAACAAAACTTTGATGTATTCTCATAAACATGCCCACACACAAATATATAGAGCTTATAAAACTACTACCGTATTCTGTAATCTGTTTTTTCTCATTAATTATTATATTCATCTTTTTAGTTTAAAAGTATTCATTGAAAATCTAGTTTTGATAACTATGGTGTTTCATCATATGGACTTACTCTGCTGTCACTTTATACAACTGTACCCTATTTTTAAATATCCAAATAGTTTTCCATTTCTTGGCATTAATAGTTACATGTCAATAAACATATTTTATAAAATTCTTGGTATACATCTCTTAGTATTTCTGGAGCTTTGTAGTAAGTTTTGAAAATGGGAAATGTAAGGCCTCCAATTTTGTTCTTTTTCAAGACTGTTTTGGCCATTCTGGGTCTCTTGCATCTCCATACACATGTTATATAGGTTTTTAAAAGTTACATGTTTTATATTTAAGTTTTGATCTATTTAAAATTTATTTTGGTGATTGGCTCGAGGTAGGGATCTAACTTTATAATTTTCCCTAAGCAATTAATTTTCTCAGTTTCATTTAAACACTCTGACACTTTTGTTCTTATATAGTTTATTAAATAATATACCCTTTCTTCACTGATTTTAAATAAGGCCTTTATCAAATACAAAATTATTAAATAAAGAAACCTTTAGTGGACTAAGAGGGCACTCTTTTACTTCATAAAACAAGTTTAATTTTACTCTACTGTACTGATTAATGAGCTCTTGCTAATCCCAATGCCTTGAAAATTAAAACATTATCTGTGATATGTGTTAGGTTGGTTCACTCATATGGAAGATTTACTTTCTCTCTTTTTTTCCCTTCTTCCAGGAATGAGGTTGACATATGTGCATGATGACTCAGAGAGCCTTGCCGATGACTTTACAATCCAGTTGTCAGATGGGAAACATAAGATACTTAAAACCATTTCAGTGGAGATCACCCCAGTTAATGATGAGAAACCAATGCTGACCAAGTAAGCTACCTGAAAAGAGTCCCTTTCATATTTCTGTGAATTTCTATGAAGTCTCGAATACTAGGTGTAAGTGTAGTGTGTGTCTCCCAAGGAAGCAAGTCTTCGATAATTCCTGTCTATCACAACTGGTCTCTTCCACTCAGGCGCTTGGAACCTTTAGTGCAAATGTTAATATAATTTCTCCTTAACAATTAGCCCATTAATAACTTGATTTTCTTCTTAAAGTTCTCATTATTTGTAAAAAAATGGCAACATACAATATGGAATTAATAGTCTACTAAATATTTAAACACATGCATATACACACACACATTCCTGCACATACACACCGAGGTGCAGTTAATATATGGATGCAACTAAAGTACAATAATATTAACTGCAGACAGTCCTTACAATAGATTTGGTCAAACTTTTAACTAAGAATGACTAAGGGAAATATATCAACTCACTTCTTTCATTATCTTGGTACTTTTTGTATACTAGTCCTCTACTGTGTATGTTGTTCCATACAGATCAACACCCCCTGCCACCTCATGTCAAAATGATCACTTTCTAAACTTCTGAGCTGATGTTATTGATTGTAAACTTTCTCAGTCTCTTTCTCTGCAGCTGCTCAGAGTTCAGCCATAGGGTACAGAGTCTCCATCAGTTAATTTCTATAGCTCCAGCCATTTCTTTTACCCCCAACAGCTGTACAGAACTGTACAGAGTCTACACAATTACAAAACTTCAGGGGACCAACACTTCTCTATTGCTAGTGGTAGAAAAGCATCTTGTTCTTGGCACCTCCTTGACGACTTTGCCTCTTTATTCAATGTCTCCTCCAAAGTCTCCTCCACTCTGCAGAAAAGAGGGCCTTAAACAAGTCCCTCTCTATCTGCCACCTCTCCTGCTGTTCCCTGTGGGCCACTGGTAAGGTACTTAAAATGCACTATAGGAGATACTGATGATAGTTTTTTGGACGTTTTCATCATAGACATCAGTTTGACTGAAAGTATTCACTAGAAATTTCTCTTTTCTATTCCCCAGCTGGAATGCTGGATTGGTGTGACCTTGATTTATAAATAGGAAAATATGAAGACTATTGCAGTATTACAGTACCTCTTTTCCAATTATCTCACTTTAAGGGGGAGGGGCAGGACTGAAAACGGACATTTATTAAGTGTTTACTATGTGACAGACACTAGATTAGATTCTGCCACATATATTATTTCATTAAATCCTCACCAAAATTGTGGGAAGTAGGTAGTATCATCTCACTGAGAAAAATTGAGGCCAGAGAGGTGAAATAGCTGACACCAGGCCTCACTCAACTCTGCTCACTCCGAAGGCCATGTTCTTGTGCGTAAACTCCCTGAACGGCTTCAGCTACAAGACCACCAAATCTCCTTCAACACTGCTGCAAAATCCCTCCCTTTTCTTCCCCCCCTTCCTTCTCCCCTGTGGAGGAGAAGTAACATACCCTTTCCTCTTCCATATGTGTCCTCAGGTATGTCGCCTCTTGCCTCCTCCCAGACAGTGCTCCACTATTTTTCCCCTCCTGCATCGTCAGTCTCTCCCTTTTCATTCCTTCTGTTAACAGGACACAGGATGATATTAGTGGTTAAGAGAGCAGATGCTGGAGTCTGATTGACTCAGTTCAGCCACAACCAGAGTTGTGACCTTGAACATGTTCCTTAATCTCTCTCTCCTCTTTGTTAACCTCTCCATAAATGGGGATAATAATAATATCTTTTTCATAGGGTGGTTTCAAGGATAAAAATGAATTAAAATATGTGAAAGTACTTGAAAGACTGGCTACTGCATGGTAAACGCTCATAAGTGTTAGTTATTATCACTATTGCAAGCGGGTATCCCGATTCTAAAAATACAAAGACAAACCCGTCTCCAATTCATTTCACTGCCAAACTTTTTGGAAAAGTAGCTTGTGCTGCTTCTTCCATTTCTGCCCACTCTCTCCAGTCTCCTCCACTTTATTAAATATGCTCCCTTAAATGTTACCCGTGGCTTTACCACCAAATCAAATGACTCTTCTCATCTCACTGGACCCCATTAGAGCATTCGGTTACAGCATTTAGATGCTATAGTAGATACTTTGTGTTCCCTGGGTCCCAGCCCTCAGCCCATCTCTGAGTCAGTCATGGTTGTGGTGGGATATGCCGTGCACACTGTCGGTGCCCCACCTCGGGTGCCCACAGGGCATCGTCCCCCTTCTGCCTCAGGGCTTGCATTCAGCCCATGTCCGGGCACCACAAAGAGCACTCCGGGGAAAGCACTTAACCTTGGGAGCCAGTGGAGAAGATAAATGCCCCAGCTTCCTCCATCAGAAGCACAGTTTGAGTCACATTTTACACACTTCCTCGAAAGATGCCCCTAGGATTGAGCCCCAATTGCCGAAAGCAGTAAAACGTGCTTTGTTGTCTTTTTCTCCTTCTCTTTCTCACCTATGCCCTCTCTCCTGCTTCCTGGGATCACTTCCCAAATAAATTACCTGTACCACTGTCCTTGTCCCAGGGTCCTTTTTAGGGTCACCCAGATTATGACACACTTTGTCCTCTCTTGGCTTCTCTTACATTTAATTCTGAGACTTTTTTCCTATAAAACTTCTTATCTTCATCATATTGGCTTCCTGCTTTGATTAATCTTTCTATTAATGGCACCACTAATCTCCATAAACCCTTACTCAGTGAGTTCATTAGCTTTCTCAAATAATGGCATGAACATTCTTCAGGAAAGAGGTCGACAGAAGGCACCTCCCACTACTAGGGAAGATGTCAGTCCTGGGCAGCAAGAAACTCACCTTGGGTAAAAGTGGTCAGAACTGAGGTGTTTGGTCTTTGGTTTCTCAGCAAAGGAGTGGAAGACTGTTGATGCCTATTGCTGGTACTCAAATGTCCTTTACTGGAATCCCAAGGAATTCAGATATCCCAGTTTTTCTCAGAAAAAGCTGTCAAGTTGAATAGAGTTAAGCCACGCGTGATGACCACACCTGAGAGCTAGAAACACAGGTGGAAAGAAATCCCTCCCTCCTTTTGGTGAGAACAGAGGAAATGGCCACATAGGCTGTGAGAGCCCCAGCCTGGAGAGGACGTGCGAAACCCACAGCAGCAGTGGCCGTGGTCGAGGCGGCAGCTCTGCTTCAGCCCACTGCTGCAGGCGCCAGGAGCTGAGCGGGCAGCTGAAGCACAGGGAAGAGATGAATCTAAAACACACAGTGCCCAGAACATTATTTGGGAGAGGAAGAGTGACTTAGGGGGCCAGAGATTGCCTAAAGATCACCAAACTCAGAATATTATATGATAAAAAGCACTGAAACACCTAAAGATAAGTCATGGAATCTCTTCAGGTAAGTTTCTGTCTGTAAAATCAGAATGACTGTAACTGGCCCACTTCCTTCATGAAGCTGTTGTGATGAGTGTCAAATGAAATACTGGAAATAAAATCATTTTGTAAAATAAATTATAACTTGTAAAACTGTAAAGTTCTATACATGTAAGTAATTAGAAATATCTGATTACCTCATACCATATTCGCTGTTGCTGACTCATTGTGCAAAGTGGAAGGAGAGCCTATTTCATGTGTCTGAATAATCATCTTCAGTACTTAGGATACTGAAGAGCATTCCTTACTTGTCAAAGGTTGGGAACTGTAGCAGTCAATATAACTGTCCCTGCCAAAGTGGTACCTTCTATTTTTGTATCAACCCAGGCATTTTCCTTTTCACAGGAAGGCTGAAATTGCAATGAATATGGGTGAAACTCGTATTATTTCTAGTGCTATTCTTTCAGCCATCGATGAAGACTCACCCAGGCAGAAGATTTACTATTTATTTGAAAGGCTTCCCCAAAATGGGCAACTTCAGCTTAAGGTTAGTGGCCTTTTTACCTTTATTTTTCAAAACTTAATGTAGCAGGTACAAATTTTTCTCAATATACATGTTTCTATAATTGACTTTATTCTCTAATAGCCATAGTTTTGCCCAGAAGTAGAAAATTTAATTTTCCCAGCCCAGGTGAACTCATGCTGTTCAAATTTTCATAATCAACTCAGGGTAAATTGAACCAATAGTAAGGTTCTTCATTGCCCCCTCCCTATAGAGACTGTCCCTAAATTCTGAAGGAGGAATAGAGCAAATTGTCTGGTTTCTGAGTAGAATCTAGCATCTTTGAGATATCTTCATTCTTGCCAGAGTTTTGACTTGGGATCCATGTAACATTCATCTTTAGCATCCATCATCTCAACATGAAACTCCTTCAGGTCTACAATCTCTCTTTCTCTCTCTCTCTCTCTCTCTCTCTCTCTCTCTCTCTCTCTCTCTCTCTCTCTCTCTTTCTCTCTCTTTCTCTCTCTCTCCCTCTCTCTCAGCTAAGTTCTAGGCCATTCTCAGGGACAAGTCGATTATTCTTTCATGACAGTCAGGCCTAGGGAAATTTGAAGGGGCTGTGTCTAGCTCCTTCTACCTGTAATGGTTCCTGCTAAGACATTATCTGGGGCCGGGAGCGGTGACTCACACCTGTAATCCTAGCACTCTGGGAGGCAGAGGTGGGAAGATGGCTTGAGGTCAAGAGTTCCAAACAAGCTGGAGCAAGAGCGAGACCCTACTAAAAATAGAAAAAAAGTTAGCCAGTCAACTAAAGATAGAAAAAAAAAAATTAGCCAAGCGTGGTGGCTCGTGCCTATAGTCCCAGCTACTCTGTCAGGAGTCTGAGGCAGGAGGATCACTTGAGCCCAGGAGTTTGAGGTTGCTGTGAGCAAGGCTGACACCACAGCACTCACTTTAGCCCAGGCAACAAAGTGAGACTCTGTCTCAAAATAAAAAAAAAGACATTATCTGAGTGTTTTCACCTCCTGCCTTCTCAATGCTCCGCTGCAGTGAGCAGCTTTCTCGTTTTTCTCCCAATTCTCATCTTCCTCCCTGAGCAGGGACAATCCTTACCTTTTCTCCAGGGAGACAGCTTACTCAGCAAATCACATACACATTGTTTTGTAGTCTACCTGAGATGCACTCCAAAGTGGAAAGACTCGTGCCCTTATTCTGTAATCTTACTTCCCCTTGCGACACCAGAACCCTCATGTTAAGGTGTGGATGGGCAAAGTCTTGAACCAAAAAGTAAGCATGGAGGAAACTTTATGTGGGGGGATCATCCCACCCTACTACCATCTGTCAGATTTTAGCAATTGCCGTATTTGAATTCAATAAACTGTATGACTTAATAAATTAACATTTCTGGATTTGTGTATGTTGTAGAAATTACACATTTTAATGGAAAAAAAATAAGCATGGAAACATTAAGGGATACCAGGGGTAAGATCAACTGAACTTTATTGCTAACTCTTCCAATAGCTTGCTTTGTGGTCTGATAATACCTCCTTGTTTCATGTTAATCCTGGAATAGCAAAATTTCAGTCTGATTTAGACTGCGTGTGTGATGCCCAGAGATTAGCCCAACACGAGTTATAGATAAGTGACTTGAGAAGGTCCACTGAGAAATCAGTCAAAATGTCTGTTTGAATGGTGGATTAAGACTAGCAACCACAACCACCAACCATCCCCAATGTGATTATTTGACGGAATGCTTAACTTTTAATCAATGTAGGCACAGTCCTAGAAAAGCAGTGAGGATTCTTTCTGTGTGGAACAGCTTGGTTGTCTGACGTACACTGTAGGCACCATAGAGAATCAGAGTGAAGAGCAATCACTGATTTAAATTGAGGTACAGCTGTGTCCTTATTTCATTTCAAAGAGTAATGAAGCAGAAATGCAATGAAAGCTCACACATTTGGGTGGCTTGGGAACTGGACTGTTCTGGATATGTGCAAATCCAGATGGGTCCAGCTTCCCAGCATGGCTCCACGCAGTTCCCTCCCAGCTCCCTCGCGGCGCCCCGAGTCTTTCTGAGACCAGGGGACCGGGACTACTGGCCTCCTGGCCTTTCTCAAGGGCTGTTATTTTCTTGTTGACTTTTCTTAGTTTTCCTCACCTTGAGTCTGAATCGTCTTTTCTTCCTCTTTCTGGGTCTTCCAATGATTCCATCAAGTCAAACTCACATTTGGGGGTGCAAACAAGGAATTAGATGGAGATGAGAGAGCGCAAAAGATTTCTTCTGTATTTATTAATACTTTTTCGGACAAGATTACAAAGGGAAAAAGTTAAATAGAATTGCTGACTGTCTAGTTTGAAACCTGAAAGAGGATCTGTTTTAAAAATTGAATTTGCAAATAGATTTCATGATGAAAACCAACACTGAGCTTAATTATTATGATATAATTCACTTTCATCCAGTAAGCACTGGGGTGGAACACAAGTCTACAAACATCAGATGGGCAAAAATATTAAAGGGAAAGAAACTTTATCAAGTAGAATGACATAAAGGGATGTGGCAACACAAGGGGAAGAGACGAGAACAAGCAGCTCTTTTGCCTGGAACTGGGAGTCTCTGGAATAACGTATCAAGAGAAATAAAAAGAAAATGATTTAAATTTCTGTTTTAGTCTCTCACACCAGACAGGAAAAGAGCAGAATATCATATGATAAATTGTAAGATGACATTTTTCTTGAATTATGTCAAATGGCATTTTATGAGCTATTCCTAAGGAAAGCTGTATACCTTAAGAGAATAATAATAGGATTATTAATATGATATAAATTTATTATTACATTTTCTAATACTCTCAGTTGTTAGCCAACTCCCTCAGCATAAGAACCTTTTAAATTTAAAATGACACAATTTCTGAACCAAGCTTTGTAATGTTGGCTTACTTTTAGAAGATTCTGATAAAAATAATATATGATATTTACAGTTTATATGTTTTGCTGACTTAGGATAGAAATGATATAAGTGAGAGAGTGATAGTGATCCCGATCATTTTCTCTGGGCTTTAGTAAGGCCAGAAAATGTACTGGAGAATAAATGTCTCCATTCTATTTTTGTTTTATCTATTTCAGATAAGACCAGTAACAAATCATTTTGAAAAAAAAAATAGGTTTGATTAGTTGTCTAATGATGTGAACTGAAAAAAAAGGAAACTCTAAAGCAAACACATTTAATTTCTAAAAAACCCATTCCAGCAGCTCGATTACCCACCTGCTCTCATTAATTGGAATATTTAATCAGCTATGATTGCTTATGATAAATACCTTGGAAGTAGCAATGCTGTTGTATTGCCACATGACTTTGTCAAAAACCCTTTGGTTGAAGCTAGTTTTTTCCCAAGGTCTTGAATTATTTTAATATATTTCCTTGAAAAAAATGTAAAATGGCAAAATCTGTCTGGGATTTCCCTGAAATATCATTTCTATTGGAGGTTTTCAGGGGTTATGGAAGGTGTTCACTAACATGGCTTGGGGGAAAAAAAGCCAGGGGCAGCTGACTAATTCTGGCACCTTTCAGATAGGGAGGGACTGGGTCCCTCTCTACCCTGGCATGAAATGCACTCAGGAAGAAGTGGATCTGAACTTGCTGAGGTACACACACACTGGAGCAATGGATTCCCAGAATCGAGATAGCTTCACCTTCTACCTTTGGGATGGCGACAACAGGTCACCTGCTTTTGACTGTCATATCACCATCAAGGACATGGGAAAAGGTAAAGGCATGTCTACCAAAGTGTATTGGGGTCAATTTTTATAACCGGAAGTGAGCTGGTATAAGTACGCATGTGTTTCTTTTTCCCTCCCTCCTTTCTTTTCTTCCTTGCATCCTTCATCCCTGAAATTCTGTCATTTATATTTAGATCCTTGGGCTCCTCACCTGCTTTGCCTGGGATCTATGAGGTTCACAAGAGTAGCCAATCCATTTATTATTTTCAGCATTTCAAAAAGCCTATTGGAAATCCAGCCTTGCTTACAATGTGGCTGCACAGGCTACTTTAACTGTTAGGGATTTTTGCTTTATGTAAAATTTTACCAAAATGATGTAATAACTCTCTTCAGGAAGTGATCTATCACTTAAGAATGGCGTTTCAAAGAACAAATATTTCTGGTATCATGATAAAAAACACATTTTAAAATTTAAAAAATAATAAAAAGGAACTTTGTCATTGAAAAAGGTGTAAGTTTCTGCTCTTTTCACTTTGAAGGTGCTAATGTACACTCCTTGGGGGCAAAGGAAAACCCTGTAAGACAGTAAGCTTCTCTTGGATTAATCAAGCAGAATCATTTGTATAACATAATTCATCAACTTATAAAAAGTGGACAGAGGAGAGTTTTAAAAACAAGGCTCATCAAGGGAGAATTTAAGCCCTTGATGCCCAACTATCACTAGCCCATAATTTTGCTGATAGCTTATGTGAGGAGGGTAAGGATCATAGCTCATTCATCTGTATAGTCCTAGGATCTAGATAGTCCCAGAACCAACCATAGTCTTAGATCCTCAGTACATGCTTAATCGACTGAATGCTTCTTTCTTTTTTCTTTTTATTGCCTTGGCTGCCAGGAAGCTCAGAGTTAAATTGGATGTTTAAGTTCAATTAAAAAAAATCTGACTTCATGTGTGGCAGAATTACAGTTGTCCTAACATTTTTTAAAAATTTTAGTCAGCTTGATTGATCTTGAGATGCTTATTTTGGGCTGTATAATAATATATTTTATTTGCTTATTTCCTGGCTGTAAGCTGTGTTCCTTGAAGATGTCTAATAAGTGACTTTCAGATAAGATAGATGTTACATTACACATTTATTTCTCTCTGCAAAAAACTATGTCCATCATAAATATATTTCCAGGCAAAATGTAATAGAAATAATATGTTAGGACAGACAACTGTTTTAGGGTAGGCTGTCTTCTCATTGGCTTAGCACATGGTTTCACAGTGCTGGAGAAGTGCTCTGTTCCACAGTCATGTGGGGACTCTTGTTGTCTAGACAGTCCCTCATCCCTGAAGGCCTTGGAGTCACTCAGGACTTGAGATGTAGAGGACAATTAGAGGATTTTATGGACAAGGCTCAAAGGTGGTGGGCCTCTCTGGTATGTGAGAGGTCAGTGGCTGGGTCATGGTCATGTGCCACATTAGGGGAGGCTGGGCTTGGAAATTTGAACTGCGCCTCCAGGAAAAGAGGAAATAAGGCCGGCCAGTGCCTCACCAGACTCCACTGCAATTCACATGTGATCATGTTCTAGAAGGATTTATGAAAAACTATTCCACGTAGATACATTAACCTATTAACCTTTTCAAAAGTTCAGAAATTTTCCTCTTTGTTTTTTTTACATAGTGATGTTTTATCACTGTATCCTGGTTTGGGTTTTTTTGGTTTTTGTTTTTTTTTTTAATTAGCATGAGTTTTCTTAGGTTGCTGCATAACTTTGTAACCATAATTATCTCTAAATAAAACTATAATGAATAGTTACATTTAATCATAACCTTAATATTGAGCATTTGGATTATTTCCATTTGGGAACTATTATAAATAACATTAACCCTTCTGGTTCTGTTGTGTCTTCTGATTTGCACAGTTGCAAAAACAATGTGGAGATCTTTCAGAGAAGTTTAGGAGGACATGGTCTAAAGTTGATCCTAACCCATACTCCACCCTCACAGTGCTGAAAATTGCATTGTGGCATGAGGCAGTTGCTCATCCTCCCCTCAGTCCCATTTTCTGCTCCTGGTGAAACCTCTTGTGGGTGCTTTTTAGTTTCTCTGGCCTTGTTCATTCTTCTTACTTGCTTGATGTATTAATAATTCACCCTGTAGCATCTGTGCCATCTGTGCTTAAATTTAGGATGGTCTTTGACTCTATGTAGATACTACGAAGTCACATGACATTTTGAAATAAATACATGGTAAAGCAAAAAAAACCAATTCAGTCATTTAAAACAGGGTTTCCCAATCTTGGCACTGCTGACATTTGGGGATGGATAATTCTTTGTTGTAAGGGACTTCCTTATGCATTGTAGAATGTTTAGCAGCATCCCAGGCCTCTACCCTCTAGATGCAAGTATTAATACCAAGCCCCAGTTATGACAACCAATAATACGTCCAGACATTGCCAAATGTCCCCAGGGCAGGGGTGGGGGTGGTGGCAAAATTGCCCTTCATTAAGAACCACTGGTTAAAATTATACCACCTTCATGCTTTGTTTTCATTTCTTGTTTCCTTATGAGACTGGATATCTTTTCAAAATTTTATTGGCCATTTGTAATTTTTTAATTCAGAAATGGCTTGACATTTACTTCACATATTTTCCTTTTTGGATGTTCACTCTTAGTATTGATTCATAAGAACTCCCTGTCTATTAAAGACAGGGAGCAAAATAATACAGTATTTAAAAGCTTGTGCTCTCGAGTTAAGATGGCTTGAGTACAGATTCTTGCTCCACAGTTTATTAACTATGTGACCATTAGCAGGTTAGTTAGCATTTTTACACCTTAGCTTCCTCATTTATAATCTGGGAAATATGACAATAGTTATACTTTACAGGATTGCTGTGAATATGCAAGAGCCCTTAGATCTGTGCCTGACACACAGTAGAAGGTTCACATTTTAGATATTAACATTTTTGAATGGACCTCAGGTGAATGAAATTGAATTATAGTCTCTAGTTTGTAAAACTGCATCATCAGTTCATGTGTGACCCAATTCGCCCTTGCTCATTCATATACTCACTCATACATTTTTAAAAACTGCGGTAAAATATGCATAACACAAAATGTACCATATTAACCATTTTTAAGTGTACAGTTCAGTAGTGTTAAATATATTCATATTTTTGTAAATCCAATCCCCAAAACTTTTTCATCTTGCAAAACTGAACCTCTGTGCCCATTAGGTAACTGCTCCCCATTCCCTGTTGCCCTAGCTCCTGGCAAACACCATTCTGTGTTCTGTTTCTATGAGTTTGACTACTCTAGGTACTTCATACAAGTGGAATCCTACAGTGTATATCTTTTCATGACTGGCTTATTTCACTTAGCATAATGCCCTCAAGGTTCATCCACATTGTAGCGTGTGCCAGAATTCCCTCCCTTTTTAAGGCTGAATAATATTCCATTGCATGTGTATATTACATTTTGTTTATCCATTCTTCTGTGAAGGAGCACTTGGGTTGCTTCCATCTCTTGGCTATTGTGAATAATCCTGCTATAAACATGCTTGTATAAACATATTTCTTTCTAACATATATGATGAACACCTGTGCAACCACCACAAAATTCAAGGACTGGAATATTAACAATAGTAGATATCTTCCTACGTTCTCTGCTCAACCTCCAGAGAAAACTACCATCTTGAATTTTGTATTATTTTCTTACTCTTGTTTATAGTTTTCCCAGCTTGCTCACATAACTAATAAATGTTGATAAATCACATTTGTGTTGTTGCATGTAGCTGTAGTTCATTTGTTTTGCTACTGCATGAAATCAATTGTATGAATAGACCACAGTTTGTATATACATTCACCTATTGAAAAGGTAGTTGGGTTGTCTCCAGCGTTTTCAGTTACAATGGACGTTGGGTTGTCTCCAGCGTTTTCAGTTACAATGGACCACCGATTGCAAGGACCACTTTGATACGTGTCTCCTGGGGTACAAGCGCAAGTGTTTCTTTCAAGTACACAGCTAGGGTGGAATCCCGAGGTGTATGTGAATATCCAACGCTTTACAAAATAATGCCAAATTGTGTACCAATTTACATTCTTCTCTAGAACTGTATGCAAGATTCTCTTGTTCTACATCCTCTTCAACACTTAGTACAGTCAGACTTCTATGTCTTTGCCAATCAAAGACTTACGAGATGGCAACTTACTGTGATTTTGTTTGTATTTCCATGATCGTTAACGAGATTGAGCACTTTTTATGTCTTTATTGGGTACATGTGTATCCTCTTCTGTGAAGTATCTGTTTATGTCTTTTGCCTAATTCTTTTATTAATAACAGTTATGTAAACCTTTCTATGTCATGTTAGTTTTGATTTTTGCACAGTTTGACCTTTGTCTTCCACCTTTGCTGGGGACATTATATATTTTTAAACATGGTTTTTGACTACAACCTCTTCTGCCACACAGGTGATATCATCATCCTTACAAAACCACTGGTGGTGTCTAAAGGTGACAGAGGTTTCTTAACAACCACCACACTCCTGGCTGTGGATGGAACAGACAAGCCTGAGGAGCTGCTCTATGTTATCACCTCCCCGCCACGACATGGCCAGTTGGAATATGTTCACTACCCTGGAGTTCCCATTACGAGCTTCAGCCAAATGGACATAGCAGGGCAGACGGTTTGCTACATACATAAGGGGAAGGCAGCTGTCCCAAGTGACATGTTCAGGTAAGCCCCATAGAAACTTTTCTAACCCCCTTCCTGGGATTAATACTTAGAAAGAGAAAAGGCCAGGAATGGTGGCTCACATCTGTAATCCTAGCACTTTGGGAGGCCAAGGTGGGAGAATCGATTGCTTGAGGCCAGGAGACCAGGCTGAGCAAGAGCGAGACCCCATCTCTGCAAAAAATAGAAAAACTAGCCAGGCATTTAGTCCCAGCTACTTGGGAGGCTGAGGGAGTCATATTGCTCGAGCCCAGGAGTTTGAGGTTGCAGTGAGTTATGATGATATCACTGCACCCTAGTATGGCCAACACAGTGAGACCCTGCCTCAAAAAAAAAAAAAAAAAAGAAAGTGAAAAGGAGACATGTTAATGTGTTGTACTATAGTAATCATTTTACAAAATATACATATATCTCATAACATCACGTTGTATAGCTTAAGTATATATAATAAAATTTATTTTTTTAAAAAAGGAGAGAAAAATGAATCCTTTTCCAGCTCTGGTATAGCTGTGCTTTCTTCTACTGCCTAGAAGGTGCACAATTGAAACGACAGGAGCAAGGCAAGACATTGGGGCCTGTTATTGAAAAATGAATGCAACAAACAGCCCTAAATACAAGCCCTTTCATGAGGAGAAGTGTGAAGAGCTGAGGGTCCCAGCTAAGGATAGATGTAGAAAAGTCATTTCCCTCTTTGGAGTATGTTTGCCTCTCTGAGGAAAAGGCATTTATTAGTAAACATTGGGCATAAGCAAACACTGCCTTTTGACAGAATATGTTCCGGTAACTGTATCATAAATCATGTTGTCATAAAGTGGATCGTGTGTCCCATAGAAACAATGGTGTAATTGGGGGCTGCGCACCTGTTCAAGGATTCTGTATCAAATAAATCGCTGGAATGAATAACAGTCTGGTAAAAAGGCAAAGATACAACATTAATGGAAGTCTACATTCATTTAAAATATGAAAATTTGTTTCAAGTCACATAAAGCAAGAGCACCTCTAGAAGATCTATAATCTAGCAGTTCTCAAAGCTGGCCAAACTTGAGGCCCTTAATAGAAATACAGATCTCTAGGCCAGGGACAAGGACCAGGAAATGCTGGACCAGACTTTGAGGGAGCCCTGGTACATAGTCCAATTTTGAGTTTTACTGATTAAGAAGACCCTGAGAACATTGATTTGTCTGCCATACACTCAGGCTTTTGGCCCCTGGGGTACAATTTTTACCATGTCACAATACAACCTTCTAAAGAGTGCTATAAAATAACGTAAATGGAGCATACTCCTATATTATTCAATGGGTTCCCACAGACCATCCAGTATTACCAATACACCCGTATTCAAACACCTACCACTCTCCTCTCTCATACGTTTTGCCTATCTAAACTCAGTATGTCTGCTATGATAAACACTGTTTAAAGGTCAGCAAAGATTACTTTGTTTACCTTTTTAGCATTTTAAATGATTTCTGAGAGCTGATTTGAATAGTCCAACTCTTAAACAAAAAATCTAGGAAAGCTGAACTAAAATCATCTTTTTTTCCTTGATAAATGTCCCTCAACAAGCAGATAACCATTTAATTGATCAGCATCTTTACCAATATCTTTACCAATTCAGTGCTTGAGTGTTGCTAGGCATTAATTAAAACATTAAGAGTAGGGATTCCTTTCCGAGCTGGTTTTTTTGTTGGAGAAGTAGTATCATGTCGTTAAGGCAATTGCTCACAAGTCTGTGGCCTTCATCAAGTTATATAAGCTCCTGGGCTTGTTTCCTCTTCAGTGAAATGAAACGATGCTCATAGCACCTGCCTCCCAGGGTTGTTGGGAGGTTTAAATGAGCTTATGCGTGTAAAGTACTTAAAATGATACCTGGCACATAGGAAGAACTAAATCGGTATTAGCTGCTAAATCAGTATTACTGTTACTCTTACTGTAATCATTATTTATTACATTCTTTCCTTGGCCCCTTCTTACTGCTGATCTTTATTAACGCCAAGCATGATCTTGAAGGAGGAAAGAAGTTTCAGAAAAGAGCAATGGTTATTCTTCTTTTTCTGTTTGCTAATGAAGGCTGGGTGCTTCTTGGCTTGGTACATGTGTATCTGATCCAGGGCTTTTACTTTTACACTTGTTTCTGGAACTTCTTGCTGCTCTACCTTCCTGCTTCCCTCAGTCAATGCCCACAGGACAGTCTGCTGAAGACATTAATGACTGTATTGGAGAAACCAGTGACCTTGCTGGAGAAGCCAAAGAATGAATGTGTAAAGATATTGAGAAATGAAGGTTAGGTACTAATCAGATGCTGAGACTAAAAAACAAAATCTCCCTATGTCAGGATTGGTGATACCGTAAAAATTTCCTCATTTGCATCCAGAGAAAGTCATATAAGATGGCATTTTGGAAATCATTCATCCCAGGAATTTCTACATTTCTAGATCCTCAGAGAATTCCCCGGGAGAATTACAAAATACTAATTCTTGCGCCTCACCCCAGAGAGGCAACTTTGGTAAGTCCAGTCTCGGGCCCAGATCTATACTTTTAGAAGCTTTCCGGGCAATTCTTGGTGCAGCCAGGACTAGCACTCACGGATCTGGTCCAGTCCACTGTTCTGAGTGTGTTCTGAGGAACCTTGAGAATTTGTGGAAGCCCTCCCAGGGCCTCCCGGAGACAGAAAATGAAGAGCTAAATTGGTGGAGTTCTGGGGCCTTTCAGACAAATGTATTGATCAAACTTTGTTCTGGTTTTTTTTTTTTTTTTTTTGGCACTGTGTTTTGTAGTTTGTTTTGCACACTGGGCTTCTGGGCAAGGTTTACTTTTAGCAAAAAGGCTGCGGCACCTTAGCAGGTGGTGCTAATATGTCTTTAACAGCTCTTACTATTTACTGTGTTCTCTTTTAAACAAAGAGAGTACAGGCCTCAGGTGTCAAGCCATTGGGCAACAATATCTAGCTAGATTTAAAAACACTACTTTCTTATATTTATTTTTGTAGTATTCGTGGTAATTAAGTTTTTAGTATTTAAAACTTTCAGTTCTAGTAGTCAAAAAGTCTCCTTTTAAGTACATTTAAGTAAAAAAGTGAATTGATATAAAGCAAAGTAGTAAGTAATGAGTGCAAGTAGTGCAGGCATATGGCAAAAATGATGATGGTGGTGTTTGAATGACTTAAGATTAGGAAACGGGGCCATAGGGAGAAAACGAACAACAAAGGTTGAAAAGCATTGATTTGGCCCAATCTCTTCATTTACATGTAGGAAAGCTAGTATTGCTTGAACATCTGCAATGCATCAGGCAGTGTACCAGACTCTTTTTTGTATGTTAAGCCTTAAGCCTTAAACCACCACCTTGAGAGAGATGTGCTTGTTCCCATTTTATGCATGAGAAAACCAAGGTTCCAAGAGGCAAAGGAAGTCACCTAAATCGACATAACTGAATTATCACTGAATCCAGGGCTGAGAGCTCATTTCCAGTGGAGAATTCTTTCTATTACATCTTTTTTTACCAAAAAATTGTGAAGAAAATGCATTTGTGCAAAGGAACCTCCTCAATGTGTCATTCTGATATTTGGCCAGCAGTTTTGCATATTTATAATGGAAGAGCCTAGCATCTGCCCAAGGCCTGCATTTTAATCTTGTCATTTCTCTAACCCAATCATGGACTGCTGTGTTGTTTGTCAAGTGGAGCTAAACCAAAGCCGAAAGCCTGTTTTAATGAAAGTGTGATCATGGTGCTTTTTAAAAATTAAATATATGCAACCAATCTAATCACCTAAATTTATGTTGCTTGCTGTTAAATTTGGCAAGGAATTTGGCTGGGTAGAAGAGATAAATTCTGTGGCAGAGGATTTTTTTCCCCTCTCCCTTTTTAATGTAAGATATGGCAGCATTAATTAAACAGGGGGTTTAATAGTCAGATTTTACCTTCTGCAAAAATATTTTGTGAATCATAAATTTCTCCTGCATTGTTTGGTGCTGCTGGCCTGGAAGAAAGATCTGGCAGCATGTTCTAGGACAGATGACACCAAGTGATTAGCAAGCTGACTTCAGCTGCTGGCAGCCGGGCACTAAAAGAACATGCTAATGTCCTCCATTTTGACATGCCTGCTGGACTTTTTTTTTTTTTTTTTTTTTCTGAGGAGCTGGCGCTATTTATGATTCCATTTTTATCTTTTAAATGCCATGACAGATGGCAGATTCTTCAGCCAACTCTATTGCCAGGAAATGCAGAAAGCTTGAAAGCACCGTGATAATGGTGAAATCAGACCAGTCAGGCACCCCTGACAAATCTGAGAGTCATTCCCCAAATTTCATGAGAACGGTGGTCATCTTGGCTGCATCCTTTCTCAGGAGGTTGTAATAAGGGAAATTAAACAAAATAGACCCACAGAAGGAGCTGCTACCTCGATACCACCAGCTTCTTCACCTCAGAGTGGATACCATCATAGCGATGGCACTGTTGTTTCAAACCTTTACAACATATTTGGAGGATTTTTTGAGGGAGGGGGAGCATTTGGAAGATCATCTGGTCAACTTCTGCAGACATGAGCAGCAGTAACCTTGCTTCACTTGCCTTGCTGGCTTTACTTTGACTGGGAACCCAACCATAACCATTCACTCTGTCTCTCCCTCTGACAATGTTTTTTTTTTTTTATTTGCCTGTGAGTGGTTTGCATTGTTACTTGTGAAAGTGGAATGACGTATTTGATCCAGTCATGTTAGAAATTGCATCTTTTTTCACTCCTGGCTTATTAGCTTTAGGTCAGTGCAGACAGCTGCCTCGGTGTCCCAGCTGGGAACAGTGGCCTCAGTAAACATATTTCTTGCTCCTCTGTGGTCTCTGGTCTGCTTGCCCCCGTGCCCATCTGTCTGATGGCAGACTGCCAATTTCCAACATGGTCGGATCCCAGTCATCAGGCAGGGAGGAGTTTGAGGTGGACAGCCTGGATCATGAGACAACCTCAGTGTCCTCACAGAGGTCACGCACGCATAGAGTAAATGCGGCCGTCCTAAGACTGAACTTTGAGGACCCTGTCAGGCAATTTTGGAATTCAGTCTCCAGAGAAGAAAGTCAGAATCAGACGTTAAAGATGGCCGCCTCTGATGGAGCTGCTGGGAGGTCACTTTCAACCCTGTTGCTCCTGATCCCATCTCGCCTCCACTTTCCCCTTCTCCTTCCCTCTTCACTGTTGTTTGACAGACTTTTAATGGGACACAAAATCTAACTCCACAGTTACTGATAATACTAATAATACATGACCTTTGGCTTTCGTTTGTACTAGACTATCAGCGGCTGATTTAAAACTCTCCACATTTGATACGGGGACCTGGTAGGGAATAGAGAACTACTGTATTTGTAAAAAACAGGCGTGAAACATATTTCTGGAGGGGTAAAGTGGAAAAGGGAGAACTTGGAGGCACTGGGGAACGCCTGGCCTTCTTTTTATTTTACCTTGAATCAGATGATAGAATCTAGGAGGGAATATAAAAAAGTAACAGGAAAACAACAGAATAAGGACATAATTCCATGAAAGGCTTTGCCTGAGACATAGAGCCTAATTTTTATGCCTAAAAATGCATATCACTTGAACTTTGACTGTGAAGGTGGCTAAATTAAAAAGTTTGAAGAACACACAGACACTTTTCTAGGTACAATTCTGTTTTTCTTTTTCATAAATAACTAATTTTGCAAACATTTCATGATTCAGCAATCAAATTGCCCAATTTGCTTGCAATATAATTGATCGAAGGTTTAGAATTACAAAAGGAAAACTGATCGGTTTAAGGAAACTGTGATTTTGCTCCATCTACAATTCTAAAGATAATTTAATACCCTGATTCAAACTGTAAAAAAGATGCTGTGAAAAAAGAGTAAGTTCCATTCGTTACAAGTCTAGGTGTATCCAATGTCAAAATTTCCTTTATTTGTTATATTTCACTTAGCAATTTTAATTTTTTGGACATAAATTCCTTGTCTTTGCTTCACATTGAATTTTCCCTGTAGGTAGTCTGATTGATTAGATAATTAGAAAGCTCAAAAACTTGATCCTAGCTTTCAAAGCAAAATCTGTAGTCAGCTGAACTCATCTCCCTTTGTGTCCAGCTGTTCCTCTCCCCGAGTCCTTTGCGCAGGTAGGGCTTGATCCTCGCACCCCCACAACCTGGTTCAGGTTCCTTCATGGTCAAAGTAAAGCATCAACTCTCAAATCTTCAAGAAACCTTGAAGAACAAGACACATTTCACAAAGAATAAAGAAGTTGTTAGTCAAATTTGCCAGATTAATAAAATAAATATAATCCTCATACCTTCTCTAATAAAAAAAGAATCCCCCCAAAGGAATTTTTTATATAGTTTATATTTCACAAAAACATTACTTTTAGCAATTTTTGCATCAGTGGAATATGAGTGTATCCTCCATGAATATTTCTACCAACTGTGGTGGATTGAGAAAAACGAATGGCACAGCTCTACAATTATTTCTATGTGTATTTCTTTAGTGTATGGTGAATTTGTCAATCCCACTTGATAGTAGTGATTTCCTAACCTTTTGGAGTTTTAATATTGCAATTTTTTTGCATCATTACATGATACTCTTAATTATCTTTAAAATAAAAATGACATATTGAAATTTTGTAAAGATCATTTAAATTAGTGTTATTGTGAGATTGGCTGTGTCAGGTAGAATGAGATTTAGTGATCAATATAATCAAAAGCATATTATGGTATCACAAACCTAAGATTATAAGAGAGATTTTGCTCATCTTGAATGTGTATCATTTCAGCTTTCTCTTTATAGTTTTGCAGTGGTGCTTAGGTACCATAATTCTTTTGTGGTGGATTGCTAAAGCAGCATTTATTAAAAACTCTGCAAGAGCAGAAGGTGTAGGGTCAAAAGACCTGGGTTCTAGTCCCAGCTCCAGCTGCTATTATACCTTCTTTATGATCTCCCGTGAAATTTCTAAACATTCTTTGAAGCAAGGAAATAATCCCTGTCTAGCGTAACTCCCACATATTTTATAAGGAACAAATGTAGAAGCATGTGTAAACTGTAAGAGATTAGAGCCTCATAACATTTTAGAGTTGGATGATACTTAACGATCATCTGATCCATCCTTTCATTTTATAGAAGAGTGAGAATGAGGTCCAGAAAGGGGAGATAAGTTAGGTAAAATTACATGGCTGAGAAAAGTGATCCACCCTTAAGAAATTTACCATGAAAACATGAATAGAATGAATTAGCCAAATTCAGCCTATTTGATACTTTATTGTATTGGCCTCCCAATTATCAGTCTTAAAAGTTTAGCTTATTACATTCCTAGGAAGGCTATACAATTGCAAAATTATAAATAAATAAAAGGAGTATGCTCTTTAAACTCATATATAATGTAATGGGTCTAATTGGATGGGCAATTCCTGTTTGGCGCAAGGAACTACACTAAACACCGACAAGGCTGAGAAATATCTTTGGCAGAGTTTCCAGCTCCATCACATGGGCCTACCATTAATGCTGTTGGGAAAATGCTCGTGGGCATAGAATGGTCAGTTTACGTGTTACCCAGTGACTGATTAATGATCGAAAGGCGTTCTCCTGAAAGATCTGCCCTTGATTTTTTTCATTTGAGTCACAACACGACATACCCTTTAGTAAAGGTGTGTATTGTTATCATTTCATTCCAGTAGATGGTGACACAAGAATCCATGCTGAAGGCTGCCTTGCCTCTCTTTGCCAGATTCATCGTCAGCAATGGACTGCGGACCAAGCATGGGATGCTTGAGATCACACTGGAGACTGTGGACAGAGCCTTGCCCGTGGTGACCAGGAACAAGGGGTTGAGACTGGCCGAAGGGGCCATGGGCCTGCTTTCCCCTGACCTCCTTCAGCTGAGAGACCCTGACACGCCTGTGGAGAGCCTCACCTTCCTCTTGGCTGAGCTCCCAAAGCACGGCCAGCTCTACCTGCGGGGGACAGTGCTGCTTCAACACAATTTCACTCAGCAGGATGTGGACAGCAGGAATGTGGCCTACCAGCACTCAGGAGGGGACTCCCACACTGACTGCTTCACTTTTGTGGCTACTGACAGGATAAACCAAGGCTTTGTTGTGAATGGGAGAGTGTGGGAGGAACCCGTTTCATTCACCATTCAGGCAAGTATGACAAACACACAGATCATTGCCAGAGATGTGACAAAAGCAACTTTAAGAACTATTTCCTATTTCCTTCCCTCTTTCATTCAAATATGGACTGTGTATCTACACCAAGGTGGGCATATTGGACGACTAAAACAAACGTGGTTCCCGAGTATGGCTAATGGCTAACCCTAAGAGTAGATTGTAGTACAGAAAGGAGGGGAAAAAAAGGGCTTTGGAGTCAGACAGACCTAGGTTTGCATTTCTATTTGCCATTTATTAACTGTGTGACCTCAAAAGAGTTCTCTAACTCCTCTGCGTCTACTTCCCTTCTTTGAAAAACATGCCTGCAGCATTGTGGCGAGAATCCCATATGGTTAGGTGGTCAAAGCAGTAGCGTGTTGCCTGAAACACAGATGATATTCAATGTCTTGTGACTACTGTTACACGGTGTGACTAACCATACTCTTATGATGATGCTTATTGGTCCATGTCATCTATGGGCATTGCAATGGCTTTCAACTAAACATATGAAAAATTACAAGGCAGCATCAATATTGCACATGTAATAACGGTGAGGGTAATAATAGCAGCGGCCACCATTTCTTTAGTGTTAACTGTGGGTCAGATCCACTTTATACAAATCTCATTTGATTTTCATAAAAATCTGGTGAGGTAAGTTTTATTGCCTACATTTTATAGATGACAGAACTGAGGTTCAGAAGTTAAATAATTTGATCAAATATACGCAAAGACCTCAAGTCTTTCTGTTCCCAAATTCTGTGTTCTTTCTATGACACTACACTGCCACATTTTTTAGTATTACAGTGATTCTTGGAGGGCATAATGTGTTTCTCTTTTTTGAGTCAAAATACATCAAATATATTCTGGCTCTCAAATCCTTGAATCTACTTTCCTTGGAAGTAGTTCACCCCTGTTCTACACACTTCCACCAATAGCAAAGTAGATATAAATTTGTCTCTTACTTCAGGATACTTTGTGACTAGTAAAATAATCATATTTTCTCTTGCTCTTATACATATATACACATATATAGTATGTATGTATGTATCAATATAATCAGATATGGAGAGAGAGAAAGACAGAGGGAGATTTATCTTAAGGACTAGGTTCATGCAATTGTAGGGCCTAACATGTCTGAAATATACAAGGCAAGCTGGCAGTCTGCAAATTTCAGCAGGAGTTGATGTTGCAGGCTTGAGCCCAAAGGCAGTCTGAAGGCAAAGTTCCTTCCTCTTTGGGGGACCTGGGTCTTTTCCCTTAAGGCCTGTGACGGATTGGTTGAGGCCCACCCATATTATGGAGGGCAATTTGCATTACTCGAAGTCTACTGATTTCAGTGTTAATCACATTTAAAACACCATAGCCTAGCAAAGTTGACACATAAAATTAACCCCCATGGTCTTGGTCTCTATCTAAAGTGGGGAGTCGTGATAGACAGCGTGGGTGCTGGATGGGCCTTTGGCACGAGGGAGGTCCAGCAAATGTAATGTAATAATGATGCACTGGGAGAAGAGAGAAGATATTGGTATCATTGACACAGCATGTAAGAAGCACCTTCTACATATTAAAATTATTGGCTTTTAAATTATATTATAATGAACTTTTAAATTATATTTCAGGATTTTTTTATTGGTCCCATCCCACTCTTCAGTCTGTTAATATCTTTTCCTTGATGTCTAACTCCCCACTCTAGGTTGAGAAATGCCACTGTGCTGTCCGACCAGGAATAATTTTCTGGGTCTGTTTGGCTGCAAGTTTGTAAGAATTATAATAGAAATTCTGAGTGCAGACATAAGAGTTCCTTTCTGCACTCCATAGCAGAGATGGAAGCACCAGGACTTAAATCAGGTCTCTCCCCACACCAGCATTCATCTTGAAGAGCATGGGTATTGTAAGAGAGTTATCCCTTGAAAGTCATGGAATTTACTGATAGGAAAATGTTGGATATATGTTGGATATATGTTCATCACAAGTACAAGGTTTTCCTTGCAAAAAAAAAAATCATTATGTATAAAAGCCTCATAAGGAAAGCCTCAAACTTTCTCCTATAAGTCCCCCGACTCCTCTGGCCTCTCTGAGCAAAGAGGTCAAAAAGCTTTAGGAAGTGACTGACCCCTGCCAGCAGTGTAGGAGAAATGAATCCCTCAGTCTCTTGCTTTCAAGAGCTTTTTCTGCCAAAACAATATGATGTTGACCACCTTTGAGTGATGAATTGGTTCAAATAAGTCTCCAAGCATGAGTAAACTACTCTTATGGTGGTACCTGGGTAACGGAGGGCGAAACTACTAGATTTAACAGGTGCAAAACACAGGCACAACCCAACATTCATTTTGCAGAAATCATTTTTGTCTGAACAAGATGACTGCAGCTGATGCAACCTGTAGTCCTCCTTCAAAGAGGGAGGGCTTGGGTGAGGTAGAAAGGACTCCTGTCATTGCTAAGATTCTGGCATGTTTGAGATGATTTTCAGTAAATCAAATACAAGTTATCATAGGATACAGCTTTCTTTTTAAAAACATGCCTTGCACTCCAATATTGAAAAATGCTTCTTGTATACCGAGCCAGAAGATCTGTTTGAAGAAGCTATGTACCCTAATAAGACCTAGGACATATTTTAGCATGATTATGACCGGAGACACAACAGGGGGCCATGTAACTAGAGTTTAGATATTAACAGGCGTTTATTACTTTTGTAACACTTTTGTTTTTAAGGCAAATACAACATCCCAAAACAAAACAACCATCCTACACTCAGCTATTTATAAAGTTTGAGGATTTCTTACATGACTTGGAAGTATTTTGATTTTTCCTCTTCTCCCACTGACCACCCCCTTCCTGTCCACCATGGTTGTAGAAGCTTCTTCCCTAACAAGACACGATGACAGTTTGACTCTCTACCTCCCACCTGACCGCACAGCTCTGAAAGTGGCTGCCCACTCTTTTCAGGAAAGGAGAAGAATGACTGTGACTTTTGAAAATGTTTGTTGCGGTTCCGGTTTATATATAGTAGCTTATTGTAAAGAATTCATAAATTACAGAAAGGAACAAGAAAAAAAATCCTTTGGAATCATACCACTCAAAGATAACTATTGTTGATGGCTTCCTTACATTCTTTTATTCTGTGCCATTAAAAAATCAGGACAATATTGTACGTACTATTATGCATATCACCTGTTTCCACTCTTCATATACCATGAACATTTCCTCATCTCATTAAATATTTTTTGCAAATTTGATTTTAAAAGTCTGAGTAGGACTTGGTCTCAGGTGGAGATGGTTTATAATCAATGCCCTGCTGGAGTTTTATGTTTTTTGGAATTTTAAAATTGCTATTATAATATTTATTGAATATATATCTAATACATATATATACCCATTTTTCTGTACATGTCTAATTTTTCTATAAGATAAAGAACATTTTTGTCCAAAAAATTTTCACTGTTTTGCATCCCTACCAGCAAAATATAAAAATGTCTGTTTCTCCACATATTTACCAACTCGAGTTATGATTATTTTTGATTTCAAAAAAAGAATCTTGCCCATTTGAAAGGAAGAAGTAGTTGATTATGACAAAATTCCATATAGAAATAAACAGAGGAGGAGCTGTAATTTTTCGCACCCCAAGACAAATGAACAGATTTGTGCAAATGATCCCAGACATTTGTCTGTATGAACATATATATGTATTTGTTTTTAACAAAAATAGTATTATAGTCATCTTCTATTCTGCAGCTTGCTGGGGTTTTTTCAATTAACACAAAATTGTGGAAAATTTTCGTTATTGATTTCATCTTACCCCTTATTTTTTTAATAGCTGCAAAGTAGTTTATATAAGAATATGCAAAAATATATGTGGTCTTATCATTGACATGAATTCTTTGCTAGGGTGAACTAAGATTTATAGCAGTATCATTTGGGGGTAAATGAAGTTAAGAATCGAGAAAGTAGGAGTGAGGGGAATGAAGGTAGTTTTCTTGTACCTGTTTTCCAATATCAGTGGTGAAGTTGTGCTAATCCATCCCAACCTGCGCCATCCCCAGCCTGCAATGGCTATCTTGCAAATGCAAGGTGGACTGAGCTCTGTACAGACTGCCATACCTGAATGAAGTCTGTTGTGGTATTTAAACCTGTACTCCCCCAGCCTGAGCAAGAGCGAGACCCTGTCTCTACCAAAAATAGAAAGAAAATTAATTGGACAGCTAAAAATATATATAGAAAAAATTAGCCGGGCATGGTGGCGCATGCCTGTAATCCCAGCTACTCGGGAGGCTGAGACAGTAGGATTGCTCGAGCTCAGGAGTTTGAGGTTGCTGTGAGCTAGGCTGACGCCACGGCA
>RJWJ010008276.1:0-47555 GCA_004363605.1 Indri indri | reverse complement strand
CTTCCACTCTGGTAGGGGCAGTAGATGGGAATTCATACATAGGTCATGCATGCATTTGTCTTTCCTGACTGCAAGGCCTCATCTAGCCCCCCTGTTTGAGAGCTTACAGAGTGTTTGAGACACTGAACAGAATCTCACATAATAATATTTTATTGGACCAAGGGACCCCCTTTACAACAAAGGAGGTGTGGCTGTGGACATATGATCATGGGATCCACTGGTCCAGTGACATACTGCACCACCCAGAAGCTGCTGGCCCCACAGAGTGATGAAATGGGCTTTTGAAGGAACCACTAAAGTGCCAGCTTGGAGCTGATACCCTGCAAAGATGGAACACCATGCAGGGCTGGGAACCTGCAGCCTTCTGATTTCAAGATTGTTCTTTTTTAAGCACCAAAGGGGGTAAGAAAAGCTTCATCTTCCTCTGCTGCATCCCTTTTAATAAAAGGATTTGTTCTGTAAAATTTGGATTCAGTCAAAAGGATCCAGTCAAAGATTCAGTCAAGGATCCAGAAGGCCACACGGGGCCCCAAGGCCACAGGTTCCCCAGTGTGTCTGGGGACTAAAGGGCTCTGCTTGTCATTATTCCCAGTAACCTCAGCTCTAGGGGTCTAGGGGTCTTGTTTCCTAGAAAGGTTCTTCTGGCAGGGATACAGTGAACAATTAAACTTGTGGTTGCCTGATCACTTCAGGTTTCTGGTGCCAAGAGACCATCAGGCAGGGAAAAGAGTCACCATCCTGGCATGAGCAGTTGACCCTGGTCATCAGGAAGAGGTTGGACAGCTGTCATCAAATGAGAGCAAAAGAGAACACATTTGACACCAGATGGTCCACTGGGGCATCTCTTCCAGCTTTCTGTCCAATACTGACAGTAAATGGACAAACGCAGCAACACAGCCTGAGACCAAGAAAGCTGCCCAAACTAGCAGAGGTGCTAACAGCAAGTGAGCGAATCGAGAACGCGTGGAGAGGACCGAGCAGGGAGCGCAAGCAGTAGCATGGAGCGCTGGGGCAGTTGTCTGTCCCGCAACCTTCCTCTTCCAAGTCTCCCCAGAAAAAAGAATCCCAGAGCAGCTTCCAGATGGGACAAACTTGCTGTATTAAGCAAGTGGCTCTGAGCGCAAGGGGAGGACTGTAGTGGACACCGTGGGGCACTGCACAGCGCCCCCTCCCCCTTCACAGTGAGGCTGTCATTCCCCAGCTTCCAGATGTGTCCTTGCTAACAACTCAGCTTGTCTCCAGGCATTGCCCTCAGCCAAAGGAAGCTGCTTTGCCCAAATTTCTGCTCTCTGTGGAGGCAGCCAGCATCCAATGTCCTGTTAACGAGGAGGTAGAATAGTTGTCCCCTTGCTTTAACTGGGACAACTCGGAAGGGCCATCGCAGACCCTGAGCTTCCCTAGAATCTGCTGGGGCCTCTGCTGCAACTGCCTAATGTTCAACGCCCCCTGCTTAATTCTGTGTCATTCTCCCGTCACAGGTATTGTTCCTGAGAGCACCCCATGTCCTGCACGCAAATCTCTGCCCAAATATCTGTTTCCCATAGGACCCACCCCCCAACACTTCCCACACAGAGTTTTTACAAGAATTAAATGAATCGGTAACTGGAAAATGTTTGGAGTAGTGGCTGACACACGGTAAGCACTAAGCGTGACTACCCTCTCCGATACTGTGTAGCATCCTGCCTCATTCCTTAAGCCTAGGTTAGTTCTACAACTGCCATGCATCCGAATCTTCCACCGTGGGGTCCCTGTAACACTGGCGATAATTGAAATGATTTTAGGCATTTGAGGAAATATGCCAACAAACATCTTTTACTGTAATTGTTCTATATTTTTTTTTACTTTTTGTTTGAAATCATTTTAGAATCACAGGAGATTATAAGGAAATATACAAGGAAGTCCCATGCACCCTGCTCCTAATCTCCCCCAGTGTTCACGTCTTACACAACAATAGTACCATACAGAAACCAAGAAATTGGTACTGGTAAAATCCATACAGCTTAATTAGATTTTATTAGTTTTACAGCTACTCATTTGTGTGTATGTGTGTTTGTGTGCGCGTGTAGTTCTATGCAATTTTACCAGGATGTGCAGCATTGCGTAACTACCACCACAGCCAAGACACTCAACTGTGCCGTCACTGCAAGGCTCCCTTGTGTTAACCTTGAATAGCCACATCCATCCTGCCTCCCTCATCCCTAAACTGTTCTTCATTTCTTAAATTTTGTCTTTTCAAAAATGTTGTATCAACGGAATTGTAAATGGAAAAAGCCAATTCGGAACTGGCTTTTTCACTCAGCATGATTTATTTCCTTCCGGTTCATCCGAGTTATTGCGCATCTTAGTAGTTCATTCCTTTTTGTTGCTGAGTAGTATTCCACAGTCTGGATGTACCACACTGACTTAACCACTCATACATTGAAGAACATTTGAGTAATTTCCAGTTTTCTGGTTATTATGAATAATGCTGCTGTGACTATTCATGTATTAAGTTGGTGCAAAAGTAGTTGCAGTTTTAGCATTGTTGAAATTTGCCATTTGCTATTGGAATACATTCTTAAATAATGTTATTATTTATATAACACTGTAGTTATGGTTATGTTATACATCATTTTAATGCACATTTCTCACATTTTTTTTGTTAATGACTTATTACTTCCTGTTTATTTTATATTTATTTTGGACTATGGAAATGTTAGACAAAAAGCAAATTCGAGAGATTTTCTTATTCGAGTTCAAAATGGGTCATAAAGCAGCAGAGACAACTCACAACATCAACAACACATTTGGCCCAGGAACTGCTAACGAACATACAGTGCAGTGGTGGTTCAAGAAGTTTTGCAAAGAAGACGAGAGCCTTGAAGATGAGGAGCACAGTGGCCGGCCATTAGATGTTGACAACGACCAATTGAGAGCAATCATTGAAGCTGATCCTCTTACAACTATATGAGAAGTTGCCGGAGAACTCAAGGTCAACCATTCTATGGTTGTTCAGCTTTCACCTTTCCAAATGCAAACTGGAAAGGTGAAAAGCAAATTGAAGCAAATTGGAAAGGTGAAAAGGCTCAATAAGTGGGTGCCTCATGAGCTGACCAAAAATTTAAAAAATCATTGTTTTGAAGTGTTGTCTTCTCTTATTGTTCACAACAACGAGGAACCATTTCTCAATCCGATTGTGACATGAGAAGTAAAGTGGATTTTATGCTCCAACCATCAATGACCAGCTCAGTGGCTGGACCAAGAAGAAGCTCCAAAGCACTTCCCAAAGCCAAACTTGCACCAAAAAAAGGTCATGGTCACTGTTTGGTGGTCTGCTGCGGGTCTGTCACTACAGCTTTCTGAATCCCGGCGAAACCATTACATCTGAGAAGTATGCTCAGCAAATCAATGAGATGCACTGAAAACTGCAACACCTGCAGCCGGCATTGGTCAACAGAAAGGGCCCAATTCTCCACAACAACGCCCGACCATGTGACACACAACCAACGCTTCAAAGGTTGAACGAATTGGGCTACGAAGTTTTGCCTCCTCTACCACATTCACCTGACCTCTCGCCAACCAACTACCACTTCTTCAAGCAACTCAACAACTTTTTGTAAGGAAAACGCTTCCACAACCAGCAGAATGCAGAAAATGCTTTCCAAGAGATTTTGAATCCTGAAGCATGGAGATTTTTATGCTACAGGAATAAACAAACTTATTTCTCATTGGCAAAAATGTGTTGATTATAATGGTTCCTATTTTGATTAATAAAGATGTGTTTGAGCCTAGTTATAATGATTTAAAATTCATAGCCTGAAACCGTGATTACTTTTGCACCAACCTAATGCAAGTTCCTTCAAGAAAACATCTTTTTCCTGGAATAAATTTCCGAGTGTATAATTGCTGGGTTGTATCGTAAGTCCACTTTTAGTTTTGAAAAGGTACTGCCACACTATTTTCCAGAGTGGCTCTACCATTTTACATTCCTGCCAGCAATATGTAAGTGATCTAGTTTCTCTGCATTCTCACCAGTATTTGATGTTATCGCTATTTTTCATTTTAGCTGAATTTACTTTTATGGCTATGTCATATTTATGGCAAATGATACTGATTTTGCTTTTACAGCAGGGATATGAAACTTTATTTTAAAATAAAATTATTTAAATGTTAAAAAGTAAGTTGAATCAAAGGAGAATATTAAGTAACAGTTCCAGTGTGCATGTTGATGGCAAAAATCATGAGCTTGTTGCATTAATATGTGACATACAGGAAACCATACCACAGTTTATCTATATGATGAATTAAATAGGTTTTGGTGGCACAGCCATTTTGTTTATGTAAAAAATATTCCAAACAATTGATCCATATTGAAATTTTGGGAAATATAACCGTATGCTGACATCTGCTCTCACTAACTTGTGTTGCTTCATTCTCTCAGAGTATGTTCTATTTTATCTACTGAACTAGAAACTCCACAAAAACAGGGATCCTGTCTTACACCTCTTAGAACTCAGCACTGGCACATGGATAAGTGCTTTGTGACTACTTCCATGTGTGGTAGGAATCCCTGAGAATATTTGAAACTGCCTATGATGACAGATTGTTACATTGGCAGCTCCCAGCAGACCCTGCATCCAGGGAGTTAAACCCTGCAGAATACCTTCCCACACCGACTCTACACTTATCCAGAGCCTTGGACGTTGGCAAGTGTGACACAGGCAGAGGTTTAATCAATGTTTGCACATCTGGGCTCGTCCTCTTGAATGCTCCCTCTTGGAACCCAGCTGGCATGGTGTAACCAGGCTCTTCTGGTGGAGAGAGAAAGGTCACATGGAGATGCACTAGAGACTCGACAAGGCAAGAGAGGCCACATGGTGGAGAACCAATGTCAAGTCCTCAGCTGAATGCAGCCATATGAGTGACCCCAGCCAACAACATGTGCAGCAGAGCGTCCCAGTCACCCATAAGAAATAAGTAATTTTTGTTTTAAGCCATTAAATTCTGGTATGGTTAGTTACATGGCAATAGATAACAGATACACTTAGGCTGCCTAGGCTAAGAGAAGGAGATCCTTTAGCAATTGGATCAATTAATTCACGATGACGGATTTTTGTCCAGGTGTGGAAAACTTAGAGGACCTTACCAGAGATAAAACAAAAAGGGGACAGGAAAGAATATAGTTAGCATAGGCTTATTTATTATTGAAAGGTTAGGATGTTTAAATCAAGGAATCATGACATTTAACTACCTAAAATACTTCACGATCATAGGATGGCTAATATTTGACCTAAATGCAGCGTCTCTGTTCTGGACCCATGCAGACATCACTAAGGGATCACAGAACTCCTTCCTAAAGAACTCAGCATAGCCAGAGAATCCTCAGCACAGCCCTTGACAGCCACCAACCAATTAACCAGAGCTAGCACAGAATGTAAAACCAATCTTCACCTCCAAACTCTGCCATTATTTTTACCAACAAATGGACCCAGGGCCTAAGAGGTTTATTTGCAGAGCTAGTCACAGAGCTAGTAAGTAACAAAGTTAGGATTAAATCCCAGGACTCCTGACAAGTTTTGGAATTGGTCAAACCTGGGTTCAAGGTGTGGCTCTGCCACTTGTTAGCCATGTGATCCGTCTTAGACAAGCTATTTAACTTCTCAGCAGCTCAATTTCTTCATCTGTAAAGAGGGAAACTACTTCTACCTCACCAAGTTGCTGTGTAAATTAAAAGCATTATGTTAATATATTCTACAGGAAAGGGCTTGCCACCATGCCTAGCACAGAGTGGGTGCTCAGAGCACACTGATTCCCCAACAAATAGCAAGGAGGGCCTGGGAGGGAGAGTTTAGTGCTTTAAACCTGGCATGAGAATGGGCAAAGGGAAATTGAACATACCTTGTCCACAGCAGAGAAGGTGTGGCTGGAGCTGGAGCCAGTGGGGAGGGCTGGAAAGTAGAAAAGCAAGTGGGGCGGGGGTGCCCAAGAGAAAAGTCTCTGTTCTCATGGTTATTAGCAGGTGGGGCAGCAACCACCTGCCCTTTCGTCTTCCAGTGCCACTCCCCATTCGTCATAACTGTCGAGTGGTTTTGCCACTTACCTAAAATATGAGAATTGGGGCCTGAGAACGTGGCACGGAAGCATTGGCCTCCACAAAACTTCCTCAGCAAAGCAAAAAGCTGTTTTCCAAATTTGGGTCCCCTTCTTCCCACCTGGACTACCCTGGAGCTTCGTTAAGACACCCCAAGCCTCCTTGTTCTCCCCTCCTGAGGTCCTTGAGAAGCACCATTCTACTCACACCTCCTCAACCTGAACCTTGCTCTGATTTGCTTATGGGCCTTGCCAGGTCCCACATCTATGCCAGACCACGAGGTCTCAGGTGAGAAGCCAGCAAGCTAACACACTGACACACCCACCAAGGAGAGCACCACAGCGCACTCGCCCACCCCAACTTGTCTTGCCAGAAGAGGATCCCAGTCTTACTGAAGGAGGCCAGCCTTCCCAAAATTCTTCCCTATTCCAGGCAGGGCTGTTTGGTTGCAAGCAACAGAAACAAATCTTGGCTAACTTAAGCAAGGGGATGTATTGGGAGGATGGGCCAGCTCAAAGAATCAAGAGATAGCTGAGAATGAGACCAGAAGAGTTGGAAACAGTGACAGCCAAGATGTCCTGGAATCAGAGCCAATCCACCATCTTGTTAGGATACTGCTTCTTGCACAACCTCCTTTTGTCCCTCTGCCATTCAAAATCAGATCCCAAGTCCTCGAGTCTGATTGGTTTGACTTGAGTAAAACGCCCTCTCCTTTGCCATCTTGACTGACAGCCCAATTTAGACTGCAACCAATAGGGCAGAAGGAATTGCCCAAAATTGAAATTGGGGTCATTACCAAAAGAAGGGAGCATGGGTGTTGGGTAGCCAAAAACTACACATGTCCAAACACACCTAATCTTTCCCCACTTACACAATTCATTTCCACTATCAAGATTCCAGGTCTATGTATGCACAAAAGTTGTCAGAACTGTAAACTAAATCTGCTGATAAACAGCACTGAAACCAGTTTAAGGAAACTCAGTTTGAGGAGCAATCAGGCTTCTTGGGTCAGAAGACCAGAGGGCTTCTAGTTTCAGCACTGTCACTGTGACCTCTGTTTCTTCCTCTAAGCAATAGGATAAGCAGTGACCTGTCTAGCAGGTCATTATAAGCATCAAAATAGATAATGTACTTAAAGGAACTTTGAAGGCTATAAAACATGCAAACTTGAGGAATATTATTGGTCTGTTTGGGTTTTTATAATTTTCTTTTAAAGATTGCATCATATTGACTACTTGACCCGAACTGAGACTGTGTTTGACCAGAAGCAGTGCAGTTCTGACCTTAGACCAGCTGCAGTGAAGCGAGATGAAGGAGAGAGAGCCCTGCAGGTAATGCAGCGAGCAGTCTTATTTCAGCCTATTTTGCAATGCAATGATCTTGAGGAAATATTAGGATGCAGCTCATAGAGAGTTCCTCCTAACTCAGAAAATCAACTCCAGTGAGAGCCAAGAAATAGAAAATTGCCAGCATGTAGGAAATAGCCATTTGGAAGAATGCATCAGATATTCAATATTCAACATGGAATTGAGTGGCAATGTAGCATAGTCATTCAGAACATGGGCTCTGAGTCAGGAAGATCTGAGTTTGAACCGTGGCCACATCAATTCCTTGCCTGGTCTAGGTAAGTACAACATTAACAGCCATTCAACACAAAGTTATTGAGGACTTACTGTATGCACTGATGACACAATGGTGAACAATACAGATTAAAAACCCTCAGCCCTCATGGGCCGTATATTCTAGTGAAGGAAGAAGGTAAAATTTTTTTTAAAGTAAAATATATAGTGTATCAGATAATGATAAATACTATGGAGAAAATAAAGCAGGTAAAGAAGCCAGTGGGGTGACTGGGGAGGAGTTACTATGATCTACAGGGGGATTAGGGAAAACCTCACTGTGCTGGTGACATTTGAACCGAGAGCTGAAAGAAGGGAAGGACTGGACTGTGCAGAGGTCTGGGGGAGACTGTTCCAGGCACAGGGAACAGCAAAGGCCTGGCAATGCAAGCCTGCCTGGGAAGTTTATGGGGCAATAAGGCAGCCGGTGTGGCTGGGAAAGACCTTGTCATAGAGGAGAAGGGGGATCCCGGCAGAGTGTGGGAGACAGGGCAGGTACGCAGGGCCTGGTAGGCCCAATACTGTGGCTTTTACTCTGAGTGACAAGGGGAGCCATTGGAGGATTTTGAGCAGGAAAATAACAATCTAGTTGATATTTTAAGGGCCCATTCGAGCTGCCGTGTTGTGGGCAAGGACAGAAGACAGACATAAGTTAGGAGGCTGTGGCAAAAATTGAGGTGAGACTTCTGGATTCTGGCCCAGCATGTAAAGAGTTTGAAAGTTGCCACTTCATCTTAACAACAAGTAAAAAGCTGAGCAAAATGGAAAAATCAACAATCTTTTTTAGATTATTAGAAAAGTAAGGTCACAGGACAAACCACTGTCCCCCAAATTTGGAGAGACAAACAGGTGAATACAGAGGATCATAACTTACCGGAGCAGAAACCTCTGCAGGAACCAGTGTCGAGGTAGGAAAACCTAAACTATAATCGACAAATCGCTAGGGGCTCAATGTGGACAAGTCTGAGAATTCTAGGGAACCCAGTCATGGGGAGGCTCCCCACACTTTTGTGAACTCTGCTAGGTTCTCACAATGAATATTGGAGAAAAGTCCCTCATGCTTCTGGCAGGGTGAGGGGCAAGTAACCATTTCAAAATACTCGAGACCACGTTGTTCTTCTTAGCAAGGCCTGCCCTCAAGAGAAACTATTTTACCAGAACCTAAATTTGGGGGATTTCTCAGAGCCTAACTGACCTGGGGAAGAAAAATACCACACTCTAGCCCACTCTAGCCATCCGGTTCCACCTAAGGTGTAGGGGACCAAGAAGCACTTGTGAAGTTCACTCTAGAGGCTCACTGAAAGTCTGAGACCTAATGATGGAACTATATAATGCTTCCCCTCCCCCCACAGCCCACCACCACATTACAGTCCCTTTTACCCAGCGCATCACGTCTAGCTATGGGGGAAAGATACAAGGCATACTAAAAGACAAAAACACACCTTGAAAAGACAGAGAAGGCATCAAAACCAAACTCGAATATGTCAGGGATGTTGTAATTATCAGACCAAGAATTTAAACCAACTATGATTAAGATGTTTAGAACTCTAATGAATAAAGTAGACAACATGCAAGAACAGATAAGCAATGTAAGCAGAGAGGTGAACATTCTAAGGAAGAATCAGAAAGAAATGCTAGAGATCAAAAACATTGTTAACGGAAATAAAGAACACCTTCGGTGGGCTCATCGGTAGACTGGCATGGCTGAGGAAAGAATCACTGAGCTTGGCCGCACGCAGGGGCTCATGCCTGTAATCCTAGCACTCTGGGAGGCTGAGGCAGGAGGATCACTTGAGGTCAGGAGTTTGAGGTTGCTGTGAGCTAGGCTGACGCCGCAGCACTCTAGCCCTGGCAACAGAGTGAGACTCTGTCTCAAAAAAAAAAAAAAAAAAGAATCACTGAGCTTGAGGATATCTCGATGATAACTTCCGAAGTTGAAAAGCAAAGAGAAACAAGACTGAAAAAGACAGAACAGAATATCTAAGAACTATGGGACAACTAAAAAAGGTGTAAAATATGTATAATGGGAATATACGAGAAGGAGAGGAAGGACAGAAAAGAAGAAATATTTAAAGCAATAACAACAGAAAATTTACCCCAAATTAATGTCATACACCAAACTACACATCCAGGAAGCTCAGAGAACATTAACAGAAAGATAACTGGAAAAATCCCAAAATACATAAAGATTAAATAATACATGGGTCAAAGAAGAAATCTTAAGAGAAATTTTTTTTAATTTTTATTATGTTCAGGAACACCAGCAAAAAATGCAAAAAAAATCTTCAACTAAACAAAAATGAAAACCCAACTTATCAAAATTTGTGGGAAACAGTGAAAGTAGTGCTTGGAGTGAAATTTAAAGCATTGAATGCATATATTATTAATAGAAAAGAAGAAAGATTTAAAGTCAATCATCTAAGTTTTCACCTTAGAAAAAGAAGAGCAAATTATATCCAAAGTAAGAAGAAAAAAAGAAATAATAAAAATGAGATAAGAAATCAATGAAATTGAAAACAGGAAATTAATAGAGAAAATAATGAATTCAAAAGCTAGTTTTTTCTTAAGATCAATAAAGTCATAAGCCTCTAGCCAGGATAACTAAGAAAAAAGAGAAAGGACACAAATCGCTAATATAAGAAATGAAAAAGAAGACATCACCACAGATCACATGGACATTAAGAGGTTAATAATGAAAAAATATGAACAGCTCAATGCCTTCAAATTTGATAACCTAGATAAAATGGACCAACTTCTTGAAAGACACAGTCTGCCAAAAGTAACACAAGAAGAAATAGCCAAGCTGAATATGCATATATTTATTAAAGAAATTGAATCTATAATAACTTTCCAAAAGAGAAAGCACCAGGCCCAAGTAGACTCACTGGTGAATTCTACCAATCATTTAAGGAAAAAGGCCGGCATTGGTGGTATAGTGGTGAGCATAGCTGCCTTCCATTTAAGGAAAAAATTATACCAATTCTCTATAATTTCTTTCGAAAAGAGGGAATACCTTTTCACTCACTCTATGAGGCCAGCATCATGCTGATACCATAATCGGACAAAGACATCACAAGAAAAGAAAACTACAGACCAATATCTCTCATGAACATAGACAAAAATCTTCAGCAAAATATTAGCAAATCAAGTCCAACAGTGTAAAAAAAAATTATACACCATGATCAAGTGATATTTATCTAGATGTGCAAGAATAGATCAACATTTAAAAATCAGTTAATGTAATCCATAACATCAACAGGCTAAAGAAGAAAAACCACTTAACTATATAAGAGAAGCAGAAAAAGCATTTGATAAAATGCAACATGTATTCATGATAAAAATTCTCAGTAAACTAACAGTGGGGCTAAATTTCCTCAAGTTGATAAATAGCATCTACAAAAAGCTTACAGCTAACACCGTAATTAATGGTTAGGAGCAAGAAGCTTTTCTGCTAAGTCAGGAAGAAGGCAAGGATGTCTCCTCTCATCAGTCTTTTTCAACACCATACTGAAGTCCTAGCTAATGCAATAAAACAAGAAAAGAAAATGTAAAATATACATTTTGGAAAGGAAGAAATAAAACTGTCCTTTTTTTTTTTTTTTTTTTTTTTGAGACAAGGCTTCACTCAGGACTAGAGTGCAGTGGCATCGTCATAGCTCACTGCAACCTCAAACTCTTGGGCTCAAGCAATCCTCTCCTCCCAACCTCCCAAGTAGCTGGGACTACAGGCACATGCCACCATACTTGGCTGATTTTTCTTTTTCTTTTTTTTTTTTTTGTAGAGATGAGGTCTCATTCTTGCTCAGGCTAGCCTCAAACTCCTGAGCTCAAGCAATCCTCCTGCCTTGGCCTCCCAAAGTGCTAGGATTACAGGAGTGAGCCACTCTGCCTGGCCAAAACTGTTTTTTTTCGAGATGATGTAATTGTCTATGCAGAGAATCCAAAAGAATCAACAACAACAAGAAAAACCTCCTAGAACTAATACTAAGCAATTATAGCAAAGTTGCAGGATACAAGGTTAACATAAAAAAGTCAATCTCTTTCCTATATGCCAGTAATGAATAAGTAGAATTTGAAATTTACAACACCATTTACATTAGCACCCCCCAAAATGAGATATATAGAGCTAAATCTAACAAAATATGCACAAGATGCATATGAGGAAAACTATAAAACTCTGATAAAAGAAATCAAAGAAGAACTAAATAGAGAGATGTTCCATGTTCATGAAGAGGAAGACTCAACATTATCAAGGTATCAGTTTTTCCCAACTTCATCTATAGATTCAGTATAATCCCAATCAAAATCCAAGCAAGTTATTTTGTGAATATCAACAAACTCATTCTGAGGGAAAGACTCAGAGTAGCCAACACAATATTGAAGGAGAAGAATAGAATTGGAGAACTGATACTACCAGACTTTAAGACTTAATATAAATGCTACAGTAATTGAGATAGTTTAGTATTGGTGAAAGAATAGACAACTAGATCAATGGAACAGAATAAAGAGCCTAGAAATAGACCCCTCATTTTTTACTAATGAGCAAAAGCAATTCAGTGGAGAAAAGACAGTCTTTTCAACAAGTAGTGATGTAACAACTGGACATCCACATGCAAAAAAAAATTTATCTAGACACAGACCTTATCCCTTCACAAAAATTAACTCAAAATGGATCATAGACCTAAATGCAAAATGAAAAACTATAAAACTCCTCGAAGATAACATAGGAGAAAATCCAGATAATCTTGGGTTTGGCAATGACGTTTTATATACAACACCAAAGGCACAATCTATAAAAGAAATAATTGATAAGCTGGATTTCATTGAAATTTAAAACTTCTGCTCTTTAAAAGATTTGTCAAGAGAATAAGAAGACAAGCCACAGACTGGGAGAAATTATTTGCAAAAGCTATCTGAATATACAAAGAATATACAAAATATACCAAAAAACTCAACAATAAGAAAATAAACAACCCTATTAAAAAATGGGCCAAAGACCTTAATACACGTCTCACCAAAGAAGATACACAGATGGCAAACAAGCATATAAAAAGATGCTCCCCATTATACACCATTAGGGAAATGCAATGCAAAACAATGAGATACTGGGTTCCCATCATAACTTAAAGGGAAACTTTCACAATGTCCAGAACCCTGATGTCCTGCAGATGAAGGAGGATGTCCTCAAATTCCTCGCAGCAGGAAATCAGTTGGCAACGACGTTGACTTCCAAATGGAATATTATATCTACAAAAAGGAAAAGTGATGGTACCTATTATATATCGTAAATCTGCTAGTGGCTCATACCATCATTGTCGTTGACAACCCAGCCGATGTCAGTGTCATATCCTTCCGGAATACTGGCCAGCAGGCTGTGCTGAAGTTTGCTGCCACTGCTATGAAGTCTGAGCCACTCCTATTGCTGGACGCTTCGCTCCTGGATCTGTCACTAGCCAGATCCAGGCAGCCTCCTGGGAGCTGCATCTTCTGCAGGTTACTGATGCCAGGGTTGATCACCAGTCTCTCAGAGGAATCTTATGTTGACATGCCTGCCACCTCTTTGTGTAACAGATCCTTCTCCGTGCTGTGGGGGCATGGTCTTCCATGCAGGAACAAGGAGCTCATTGAATGGATCTGATGTGGACACTGGCCCAGGAAGTTCTGTGCAGTCCCCAGTGAGCACCCACGGGAATTCATGCCTGATCTCTACTTCCAGAGATCATGAAGAGACTGAAAAGGAAGAGCAGACTGCTGCTGAAAAGGCTGTGGCCAAGGGGGAATTGCAGGTGAATGGACAGCTCCAGCTCCTGAGCTTACTGCCACTAAACCCAAGGTTGCAGGCTGGTGCGCAGGTGCCCCCTGTGCCTATTCAGCAGGTCCCTACCAAAGGCTGGTCTGCAGCTCCCACTGCTCAGGCCACTGAATGGGTAGAAACAACCGCCGAGTGGTCTTCAGCTGTTTTTCTTGAGCTGTTTGCTCTTAAACAGCAAAGAGATATAAGGTTGTTAGAAAAGAAACATCCATTTCTAAATAAATAAAGGATGTGGGGCTTAGTCCACCCTTTGAGGGTGGGTTAAACTTAGTGACTTGCTTCCAAAGAACAGAGCAGGGAAAGGAAAAACACTACCTTCCACCATCATCATGTGCACATCATGTACTCCCCGACAGGTGTGGTGAGAAGGGCACTTCGCCTCGGTGGTATTCTTCTCAAAAACCTGTCACCTCAGTCTAATCATGAGAAAACAGACAAACCCAGTTTGGGGGACATTTCTACAGGGACCTCAGCCAGTACTCCTCAAGACCGTCAAGGTCATGAAAAACAAGGAAAGACCAAAAAATTGTCACAGACCAGGGAAACATGCAAGTTAAATGCAATGTGGTACCCCCCTCTGGATCAGAACAGAAAAAGGATATTAGTGGAAAAACTGGTGAAATCCAAAAAACGTCTGGAGTTAACAGTGATAAACTAATGCTGTTTCTTAGTTCTGACAAATGTACCATGGAAATGAAAATGTTAACAATGAGACTTTGCAACTTTCTGTAAATCTAAAATTATTTGAAATTAAAAAGGTAAAAACAATACTTATTAGAATAGTCAAAATCCAGAACGCTGACGACACCAGGTGCTAACAAGGATGTGGAGCAACGGGAACTCTCATTCAGTCCTGGTGGGAATGCAAAATGGGGCGGCCACTTTGGAAGACCGTTTGGCAGTTTCGTACCTGAATAGACCCTTACCACACTATCCAGCAATCACGCTGCTTTGTACTTACCCAAAAGAGGTGAAAACTTATGTACACACAAAAACCTGCACACAGCCTGGTGCGGTGGCACACGCACTCTGGGAGGCTGAGCAGGGTGGATCGCTTGAGCTCAGGCGTTCGAGACCAGCCTGAGCAAGAGCGAGACTCCATCTCTACTAAAAATAGAAAAATTAGCCCAGTGTCCTGGCATGCTCCTGTGATCCCAGCTACTCAGGAGGCTGAGGCAGGAGGATCGCTCAAGCCCAGGAGTTTGAGGTTGCTCTGAGCTAGGATAACACCATGGCACTCTAGCCAGGGTGACAGAGTGAGACTCTGCCTTAAAAATAAAAAACCTGGCCGGGCGCGGTGGCTCACGCCTGTAATCCTAGCACTCTGGGAGGCCGAGGCGGGCGGATCATTCTGAGCTCAGGAGTTCGAGACCAGCCTGAGCAAGAGCGAGACCCCGTCTCTACCAAAAAATAGAAAGAAATTAATTGGACAGCTAAAAATATATACATAGAAAAAATTAGCCGGGCATGGTGGCGCATGCCCGTAGTCCCAGCTACTCGGGAGGCTGAGACAGTAGGATTGCTTGAGCCCAGGAGTCTGAGGTTGCTGTGAGCTAGGCTGACGCCACGGCACTCACCCCAGGCAAAAGAGTGAGACTCTGTCTCAAAAAAAATATAAATAAATAAATAAAAAATAAAAAACCTGCACAGAGGTGTTTATAGCAGCTTTATTTACAATTGCCAAATCTTGGAAGCAACCAAAATGTCCTTCAGTATGTGAATGAATACATAAATTGTGGTATATCCAGGCCATGGAATGTTATTTAGTGTGAAAAAGAAAAGAACTCTCACACCATGGAAAGCCATGGAGGAAACTTAAATGCATATTACTAAGTGAATGAAGCCAAACCAAAAAGGCTATATATTTATGACATTCTGAAAAAAACAAAACTATGGATATGGTAAAAAGATCAGTGGTTGCCAGGAGCTGGGGGGAGAGGGATGAATAGGTGGAGCACAGAGGATTCTTAGGGCAGCAAAACTATTTTGTAGGATACTGTAATGCTGGACACGTGTTAGTATACCTTTGTCACAACCATAGAACGTACAATACCAAGAGTGACTTCAGTATAAAGCAGGGGCTTTGGGTGATAATGACGTGCTAGCGCAGGCTCATTGATCGTTAAGAATGTGCCCCTCTCGGGGGGGTGTTGATAATGAGAGAGGCTGTGCACAGGTGGAGGGAGGGGGTTTATGGGAAACCTCTGTACTTTCTGCTAAATTTTGCTGTGAACTCAAAATTCCTCTTAAAAATCATCTTTTTTTTTTTTTTTTTTTTTTGAGACAGAGTCTCACTCTGTTGCCTGGGCTAGAGTGCCGTGGCGTCAGCTTAGCTCACAGCAACCTCAAACTCCTGGGCTCAAGCGATCCTCCTGCCTCAGCCTCCCAGGTAGCTGGGACTACAGGCATGTGCAACCATGCCCAGCTAATTTTTTCTGTTTTTAGTTGTTTGGCCAATTTCTTTCTATTTTTAGTAGAGACGGGGTCTTGCTCTTGCTCAGGCTGGTCTCGAACTCCTGAGCTCAAATAATCCGCCCGCCTCGGCCTCCCAGAGTGCTAGGATTACAGGCGTGAGCCACCGCGCCCGGCCCAAAAATCACATATTTCTTTAAAAATCCAGATGAAAGACGATGTTGGCTTGGACAAGGGTGGTAGCTGCCGAAGTGGGAGAAGTGGTTGGATTCTGGGTATGTTTCAAAGAAGAGCCAGCAGAAGTTGCCAGCGTGTCGGATGTGGAGTTTGAGGGCAACGGAAGATTCAGCCTACAGCCTGGATCAGACTATGTGAAAAAGACTTCACACGGGGCCAACCATACACTAGATACTCGGCAAACACCAACATCACGTGAAATTTCAGAAGACATGATGGTCCTCAGCAAGATAATATGCTCATCGGGTAACTCATGGGCGTAGGGGCGGAACACACAGGGAACAAGAAGAGGGTGGCCAAGCCCTGGCCAACTCGGGGAAGTCCTCTTTCATGTGCTATGTTTTCTTGTTGTCAGCAGCTCAGTTCTGGAAAGAGGAGATAAATTGAAGCAGATACAGAGAAAAACAAGAATGATTCATCCCAGGACGAGTACATAATAATAAAGCCATAGATAACACTTAGTAATCGCAGTGGCAACATTGGCCAGGCATGCAGAGTGCTGCATTTTTCAAAGTCCTTTGATAGGCTAGTGTCTTCACAACAGTGCTGTTAGCTTGAGTTAAATGAGATCTGTGTTACGGTGTGGAAAAAAAAACAAAGGATTAGTTTTCTAAGCATTTAGTCAATTCCCAAAGGATACGATTCTACTCTAGTTGGACCATTCCTATCATTTTTTGAGCCCCTATTATGCAAACACACCTTGTTTTCTCTAGTGCTAAAATCAGCCCTGGTGGGTAGATATTATTGTGTCCACTTCACAGATGAGAAAAGTAAGGCTTACACAAGGCGATCCCTAGCTAAGAAGTCACAAACCTGGGTTGAAACCCAAACATGTGCCTCCATAGCCTGCGTCTTCTGCTACGACACACCGCCTCACCCTCATGTTGCTAACAATAGCCAGCCCTCGCTAAGCATTTACCTCGTGCCAAGCCCTGGTGTTTTACAGTTATCAATACTAACTATGATCATCCTCATTTTACAGTTGAAGAAATTAAAGCTCTTATGTTTTTTTTTTTAAAAAGTATTTTTGAATATATTAATAGTAATATATGTTCATAGTAAAAATTTCAGAAAATACAACAAAGAAAGATGAAAAAAATCTAACCTATAATCCTACCACTCTGATAACCATGATTATCATTTTGGTATGTAACATTTATTTATTTATGTATTTATATGAGACAAGATCTTGCTCTGTCACCCAGGCTGGAGTGCAGTGGCACGATCATAATGAGCTCACTGCAATCTTGAACTCCTGGGTTCAAGCGATCCTCCCACCTTAGCCTCCCAAGTAGTTAGGACTACAGGCCATGCCACCATGCCTGGCTAATTTCTTTATTTTTGTAGACACGGGTCTCACCATGTTGCCCAGGCTGGTCTCGGACTTCTGGCCTCAAGCAATCCTCCTGCCTCGGCCTCCCAAAGTGCTGGGATTTCAGGTGTGAGCCATCACCTGAAACTTTTTAATCTTTTCCTTACACACGTACAAGTATACACATTTTTTACAAAAATGAGATTGTATTATATTGGCTTTTAACCTATCTTTCCCATGCTCTCACTTAATAATATGTTGTCAACGTCTTTCTGCTTTAAACATTTTCTACACTGGTGATTTTTTACTCTCTTGGGTCATGCACCTATTTGAGAATCCATATGAACCCTCTCTCCCAGAAGTGTGCATACACACACACACACACACACACACACTCATGCACAAACACACACACACACACACGCACACAATTTTGCATATAATTTCAGGGATTTCCTGAACCATGGACCCTAACTCAGAGCCCCATTTCTATAACATCCTTCCTAATTCCTGAATAATATTCTATCATGGAAGGATGCCCTATAAATTATTGAACCCATCAGTAGATTTGCTAATCCCCCTGTGGCTGGATGTTTAGATTATTTCCAATTTTCCACTATTATAAACAATGTTGCAAGGACTATTCCTATGGATAAATCTTTGAGTATGGCCCTATTTATTTCCTTGGGATCAATTCCAAGAGTATGAACATTTTTAAGACGTTTGATAGTATATCCAAATCGCCCTCCAGAAAATTTGTATCCAATTACACTCCCACCAGCAGCGCCTAAGAGGGCCCATTTCTCCACATCGTTGCTCACATCGGGTCTTATAAAACACAATATCCTGTACCTTTTTAACCCTGGCTCAGAACTTTTCTTTCTCTTTTTGCTGTCTTGAAGGCAGTGATTTCTGGCTCAAGGAACTGGAAACAACAGTCTTTGGGGAAGACTCCAGATTGGGAATTGCTGTCTTTCCTTGCTTCGACAAAGCCCTGACGACCGTGGTTTCCTCGACTTAGCATAAGACCTTTCTTTGCAGATCTCTGCCCTTGTAGGAAAAAACGTCACTGGGTGAGAAGAAACAAACAGGCTGACCTTTTTAATCTCTGTTGATTTTTAAATTTATGTTATGAAATGTTTGTCCCTAAAGCAACCAGAAGAGTTCCTTTTACTAGATCTTAAAATTCATAGACAAGTAATTCTGTAATGTGACTGTTCTTCTCTCCCACTCTAGACAGCCAAATCTGGCTCCTGATATATAAAATTTACTGGGAAAAAATTTAAGTTTGGCTTGAGAACTCCATCAGAATGGTTATGAGGAGAAATCTCCTGCATATAGTAGGCACTCAATAAATGTTTGTCAAATTGCCCTGGAAGACTTGGACCCGCACCCTGGAGTCACAGAGGATGTCATGTGCGTGTTTAACTACCAAAGCTTTCATTAACTGTGGCAGTGTTAAATACAGTCGGCACTAATGAGGGGGAGTGGTGACCTGAATACACCAAAACAGAGGGAAATCCCAGATCAACTCTATTTCGCCTTGAAATACAGTCCGTGACTTTTTTTTTTTCCTGTTGCAAATGTACCTTTCCAATTCTGCTTGGCTTAGGCGAATATTGCAATGAGCTCATCCTCCGCGAGCCCACAGAGAGAACTCGCTGCGCAAGGCAGTTGACTAGCTACATTTAAAAGTCACCAAGGAAATTTGAATATGGACATGCTGGAAGATATGAAGGAAGGAGTATTAATTGTATTAAATGTGATATTGGTATTATTTTTGCTACATATGGAATATGTTCCTTTTCTCTTTTAAAGATACATACTGGAATTAACAAATAAAAGTTACCACGGACCATCTGTAAAAGGGATAATAAAGACTTGACTACATTATAGTAATAACTGCCATTTACTGAAAGTTGTTTTGTGCAAACTACTTTAGATACACTAACTTGAATCCTTACCATAAACCTCTGTGAGGCAGGTATCATTATCTCCATTTTATAGGTGAATAAACTGAGGCTCAGAGGCAGTAGTGACTATCAAATGTTTCTGTCCCGATTCTGTTTCAGGAAACCCCTCTCCCTAATTGGACACTGTCACAATGAAACTAACAGTCAAAGCACCCTGCCCTCCTGCCCAGAGGGTGGTGTGGGACCCATGCCTCTCCTGTGATCCACAATCTACATGAGTAATATTTAGAGCAGCGATGATGAAATCTCTGAAGAGCTCATCCACAAGCCCTTTCTGGGGTCAGGCGCTTGAGCTTCCCCTGCTTACGGCAGCCACTGTTGGTTTCTGTTGCATGCAACCAAAGAATGCTGACCGGCAGAGAAATGTTATCTGACTCCTCCCAGACAGCCCAGCTACTAAGTGGCAGAGTGAAGATGCGAACACAGGACTGTCTGATGTCAAAGCCCCAGGCTGCCTCTCACACGACATGTATAAGGGGTCAAGTTCATGCAACATCCAAGTACTGACTTTCACCTTCCCTGCCTTCTGCTTCTTCCCTATAAAATTCTTACACACTTACTTTCGTTTCTCTGTACCCACAGGTGTGTAACGATGCATCATTGCACTCAGGGAACTACACCTCCACTTTGGGTAACCACTGTTTTAATTCAGGGATTGCTTTAAGCCGTATCCCCCCCAGACTAACAAGCTATGGAGGATAGAATTTACTGCTACTCACATCATCTCTTTGTCATTAGAGCAAGACTGATGGGGAGGCATGAACAGGTCATCTGGTTCAGCCTCCTGCCTAAAGAAATGCTGCCCTAAAATCCATAAAATGCAGTCACGTGACTGGAGTCACTTTTGCAATCACCATTATTACAAGTCTACTAACTATTGTCAGCCTTAGAGAGACAGAGCACCATGTGCTATCCTAATACAGACCGTGTTATGTCCTAAAACAGACAGATTACAGGAGGAACCTCAAGAGCCTTTGAGGGGGGTGGGAAGACCCCAGGCTCTGCAACCAGAAAGACACATCTCATGCCAGGTGTGTGACTTTCGACGATTACTTACCTTCACTGAGCCTCAGCTGCCTCATCTGCAAAATGGGGATAACAATAATAATAATAGTGCCAACCTCCCAGGGTTCTTGAGAGGATTATGTCAGATGACAGTTAAACGGCCTGACACACTGTAGGAGCCAACAAGGCTAGTGCTTCCCTTCCTAAATAATTGAGGACAGTTGATCGCTTATGCCTATTTTTAAAGATCTCCAAGGAAGGAGAAACCATAGCATCCCTTGGTAGCTACTGCCTGTGTTTAACAACCCACTTAGATGATGTGTGAATATAGCACAGAGGCCCACATCCAAGGAGGCTGACGCAGGCTGGGAGCATGCCAAGCAGCTCGCTGGACCGCTCCCCATCCTATACCTTCCCCCGCCATTGCCTCCTAAATATATATATCAGCTTAACCAGCCTTCCCGGGCCAGCCTCCTCTTGGAAATCCTCTCTGATAATCCCCTGGCTTGGAATGTTTTCGATCTTGCACTGCTATAACACCTGTTGGCTGTAACATTCTTCAGGCATTTACCCAAAACAGGCTGATACTGTAACTTACTTAATTACATAATTACTAATTATGAAATTAATTAGTTAATTCAATAAATGGACATTGAATGCTTTCTGCATTGCCATTGCAGTGTCCTGGGTACTGGTCACGTGGCAGTGAACAAAGCAGACGAGATCCCCACCCTTATGAAGTCCGGCAAGGGAGAGGGGACAGAAAACAAGTATATAGTATGTCAGTTGATCAAAAGTGTGACGGAGGAAACTAGAGCAGGTTTAGCGGGTGGGGAGTGGCCATTCTATATGGGGACTGCTTGCGAGAGCTTGGCTCCTCCGGGAAACCGCAAGCTCCCGCAGGGGAAGAGGAGGCAATGGAGAACAGTGGTTAGAGATGAAAGCTCTGGAGCCTGGATGACCTGGTTTAAATCCCTGCCCCACCACACCCTAGCTGTGTGACAAGTTCCTGACTTCCCTGAGCGTCAGTCTCTTCTAGAAAATGGAGAAAGAACAGTATCTCATAGGCATATAGTAAAGTGAATCATGAATGTACAGTGTTCCGCTGCAAAGGTGGATTCACCCTGAAGCTAAGGAAGCCTCCGGGACATCACGCCCAGTCCCCACACACACATACATATTTGCATGAGCCGCCCCAAGGCCCTCGAAGGGGCCCTAGCAACGATTTGACATATCTTGCAAAATACGTGAACAATAATCAGTTAAGACTACTATGTCTCTTTCCACCTTGACTTCCCTTCCGTCATACTCCTCGTGTCAAATGGCACTGGAGGGGACACAGGCTTTCTTTTCATAATTCTGTAATCTTCTTAAAGAAGACCCTGTCCGATTGTATAAGCCTCAGGCCTCACAGAACTTGAATCTGTTCCTTCCTGACATGTGGTGGCAGCTACCGTGGTCGTGACTGGGTATCTTTCCCTCTCCGACAGCATCCAGCCAAGGGACCCGCACAGCCAGGTGCTCAGTAGTGACATGATGAAGAAAGGGATGACGGAGATCTATAGCTTCAGAGAGCAGGGGGTCCTTAAAATGCCAACTGCCTCCTTTCCCTCCCCCACTAAAAAAATTGCTGGAGGATTATAAGGACAACTGAGAGATTTCTAGAAGGTGCCCTCTTTAGGAGAAAGACAGCAGAGTGAGCACTTGCCTGGAAGGCCCATTTCCCATCCTCTTGGGGTGCAGTGGTCACAGCTGATCTCCCCAGAGTCCTGAGAACTGTGGTCAGGTGCTGGGGTAACCCCACCACTGCCCCGGCACCTGGGGGAGGGGGCTTTGTGGAGCAAGACCACACACCTCCCATGGGATCCCCACTTCCAAAGGCTCGGACTCAGGCCTCAGGACACTCTGGGGCCTTCCTGGGTCATTGCCAAGAGCCGGCCCCAGGGTCAGACAGTTCTCAGGTTTAAGCTGAAAAGCTCTTGAAATCTATACCCAGCGTGGGGATGAGCTGTTCTCCCCTCGCGACGGCTGGAAAGAGTTCATGACCACCTTCCAAAGGAAAACCTTCTCTCTACTCGAAGAAGTTATAAAATCACATCTTGGCCTTCTATTTCCCAGCCAAATGGTGCCAATTACTGATACCAAAGGGAAGAACGTGACTGATGGATGTTCCCAGCTCTGAGGCTGACTGCCATCAGTCCCCAGGTCCCCAGAGTTCACTCCGCTTCCTCCTTTCCAGCCATTCTCCACGGTCAAGCCAGAGAGTCACCCTCTCTGCTTGCTCTCCTCCAGGAGAGTTCTAGAAGGACTTCTCAAGGCCCACCGGCCCACTGGCAAGGTCACACAAAGTCCCTTTGCCCGCATCCCAGCCGGATGCAGAGGAGGACTTGATTTTAATGTCCTCGGGTGTGTTTGTGTGTGCGTGGACACGTTTATCTCTAGCATCCACTAAACAGAGAATCTTTGTCTGACCCTGGGTTCCGCCCTCCCTGGGCTGATACTCGGCGGATTTTCCGGCTCTCCCCTCATCATTCAGAGCGCACAACAGCAACAGGCGGATCAGCCTGGGACATCGCGCTGAAGGAACATTCTACTCAGAAAGAACTGCCCCCCGAGCCCTTGGCTTTCATGGGGTAGAGGACTCAACCTCCATTCTGCCTTCCTGCCACCCTCCAGCATGAGAGGAGGCCCCGGGACCCACCGGAGCAATTGCTCTTTTCTCAAGGGAGACAGAGACGGTAACTTTGATTGACTTTTAAATCATTGTCATAATATATTGAACATATGGCCCAAAAATGTTAGGACACATAGTACTCTGAAAGTGTGGCTGTGTCCTGGTGAAGCCCTACCTCCCAACAGTAGCTTTTCCCTAACCTTCTGGAACAGTCCCAATGTTTGGGCCTGTTATTGTTGTTTTTTTTTAATTGAGGCAGTCTGTTAATGTGTAATTAAATGTGATTGGAATGTGTAGCTTTGTATAAACTAAAAAAGAAAAAGTCCTTTGTCTGACCATGTGACTTGATTTGGGATTCGGAAAACAGGAACCCTGTAGCAAGAGGACACCAGACCTTCAAGGCAGGCAGCTTTCGATGATGATGATGGATTCAAGAACCTGAGGCTGGCGGGGAGGAGGTGAAAACACTTTTTCATACCATACAGGTGAAAGCATTTATCATTATTGTCATCATCATCATTAGCAATCATAATTGGATCAGGGGGATCTCGTCAAATGCAAATCCTGTCACTTAGTGCCTTGCCGTCCAAGGCTTCCCATTGGTCTTAGGACAAAGGCCAGACCTGGCGATGATCCTCCCAGCCCTGCACGGCCTGCCCGTACCAGCTCCCTCTCGTTCTCTGTGCTCCGTCGCTGGCCTTCTCTCTGCTTGCCAAGTTCAAAACAAGGCTTCCGGCCTCAGGACCTCCACGTGCTCCTTTGGTCTGGAACACTCGTCCCCCTCTACTTCACCTGGTTAACCCCCTCTTTTTTTTCAGCTATCAGTGTAATCACACTTCCACGGGGAAGCTTTCTTGCCTTTCCTGGCTGGGCGAATCCTTCCTTTATATGTTCTCATGGAATCGTGAAAAGTCACCCATTGTCCATTCATTCATACTTATTGAGTGCCTACTGCGTGTTAGACAGGACCCTGGGGCCTGGGAATACAATCGTGAACAAAAGAAAACCCTGTCTGCGGGGAACTTCCATTCAGACAGAAGAAGAGATGACAAGCAAATAGACACACACATCTAAGAGGGTGCCAGGCAGAGGTGACTGCTGTGGGGAAAAATAAAGCTGGGTAAGGATTAGGGTGGTGGCTGGGACGGGGATACCAGAGGAAGCCTTTCCGGGCAGGTGACATTTAAATGGAAATTTCATTGAAATGAGGGAGCAAATTATGCAAAGATGTGTGGAAAAACTGTTTGAGACAAAAGGAACAGCTAGTGCAAAGGCCCTAAACTTGGTGAATCCAAAGAACAGCAGAAGGCCAGTGTGGCTGGAGGCGAGTGAGCAAATTGGGAAAATACCAAATGGGGCTGCAGGACATGTAGACAACTCTTTTGATGAATTTTGTCACAATGAGGAGCAGAGAAATAGGGCAAGAGCCAGGGGAGCACATGAGCTCTATGGAGGGTGCTTCTGTTTTGTTTTGGGTGATTTTTGTTGTTATTGTTCTTTGTTGTCTGTTTGTTTGTTTGTTTGTTTGTTTGTTTGTTTTTTTAAAACAGACTCTTGCTCTGCTGCTTGGGCTAGAGTGCAGTGGCATCATCGTAGCTCACTGAGCCTCAAACTCCTGGGCTCAAGCGATCCTCAAGAGATCCACCACACCCAGCTAATTTTTTAATTTTTTGTAGAGATGGGGGTCTTGCTATGTTGCCCAAGCTGGTCTTGAACTCCTGGCCTCAAGCAATCACCTCTGCCTCGGCCTCCCAAAAGTGCTGAGATTATAGACGTGAGCCACCGCACCCAGCCTGTTTTCCTGTTTTGTTTTAAGACGGGAAATGTTACAGCATATCTGTATGCTGAAAGGAAAGCCCCAGTAGAGAGGGAGACATCAGTGATTCATGAGAGAGAGATAACGGCATCAAAGTCCTTGGCTAGGTGAAGGAGAATGGGATTCAGGGACCCAGGGGAGGGGGGCATTATACAGGCTTAGGGACGTTTGTAATTTGCAACAGGAGGGAGGGCCGAGCATTCACACACAGACACTGGAGGTTGGTAAGTTTAGTGGTGGGTAATGAACCTTCTCATGGCCTCTATTTTCTCAGTGAACGGGAAGATGAGAGCAGGGGCTGAAAAGCAAGCAGGAGGCTATCGGAGTCGGAGAAAAAATGCGAAGGTACAAAACGGCGGTCTCGGAGAGTGGCAGAGCGCCTGGGGAACTGCAGCGCGACTGCTGGGCAGTGCTGAAGCCGTCCACTCATTTGCGGACTTCAGTGCAAAGTGAGGTCTGTCTGGGCAGTTGAGGGGTGTTTCTCCAAGCCAGGTACCTGTGCCCGGACCAGGCGTAGAGCAGATGCTCCAAGGGGTTTAACTAGGGCTGGGGTGGCAGAGCAAGGGTATTACAGAGCAAATAGGATTCTGGACCACGGAGTCCGGGTTGGGTGAGGAGGAGACTAAGGGCCCGGGTCAGGAGACTTGAAGAACAGTGAAAAAGGGGCAGAGGGTCAGAGGATTGAAGATCCCCATAGGGCCAGGAAATTACTGGAAGGGCAGTTCTAGGACAACTGAGCTGGGAAGATATGCAGCGATGGTCTGACGAGGATGATTGCAATGGAAACTTCAGAGGCACTGAAGTTATGATGAGGTCTGTGTGTGACTCTATGGCTGAGGTGGAGGGCAGGAAGGGGGATCGTGGCACTGACGCATCAAGACACAGGAGGCTGGGTGACAGATGGTCATCTCCACGGATCTTACAGACACCATGGACCATGGCAGGCGTGGAGAAAGTCAGTGAGCCTGCCGGCCACGCTGTCATTAAGCACGTGAGCAGGAGGTGGGTAGACAGCACAATAGACGGTTTGATGACACATGCTCCCAGTTTTCACATTTATAGAATTATTTGGTTAATGTCGATTTCACCCACTACACTCTACACCACTTGGGGCCATGGCTGTTTGTGTCCACCACCTTATTCCCAGCAGCTAGCTCAGTGCCCAGCACATGATAGGTACTTACTAAAAACTTCTTGAATAAATGAACAAATCCATAAATACCGTTCTCTGGAATTGGAGAAAGACAGAGGGTGGGAGGCAGAGATCCAACAGTTGGTCCTTTTCTCTTCCCATGAAAGTCCTCAGCATAGTCCTAATTTTCAGAAATTTCAGTCCATGGTCATTCAACTAACATTCATGAAATACCTCTTAAGTGCCAGATGCTGCGCTATGTGCTTCAAAGAGGAATAAGACATGGGTGCAGCTCTTGGAAATCTCAAAGTACATCCAGGCAGGCACATGAATAAATAACTTTGATATAATGTGAATAAATCAATGATAGAGAGAGGCATGAACAAAATGCTCCCAGAGCACAGAATCTGACTCCTGGGGGAGAGGGGAAGGCTGTGGATATGGACAATCTGTGGGGAGTGAGGAGGGTCAGCTACCAAGCCAAGTGGAAGTGAGGCAAAGGACCAGCCTATACAAAGGTACCAAGGATGGGAAAAGCTTAGCAAACTGAGAAGTCTGATGAGGCTATGAAGTAAGTTAAAAATGCCATCTGGCCCTTTTATTTATGATCAAGTAGTTTGTGACAAGGATGTCAAGATAATTCAGTAGGAAAAGAATAGTCTTTTTAACAAATGCTGCTTGGACACGTGGATGAAGTTGGACCCCAACCTCACACCATATACAAAAAGTAACTCAAAATGGATCAAAGACCTAAATGTAAGAGCTAAAACTATAAAACTCTTAGAAGAAAATATAGGGGTAAATCTTCATGACCTTGGATTAGGCAATGGTTTATTAGATGACACCAAAAGCACAAACTAAATGAAAAACTAGATAAATTGGACTTTATCAAATTTAAAACTTTTGTGCTTCAAAGGAGAACATCAAAAAAGTGAGATGACAACCCATAAAGAAAATATTTGCAAATCATGTATCTGATAAGGGACTAGTGTCCAGAATATATAAACACCATTAACAGTTCAATAACAGAAAGGTGGATAAACTATTTTTTAAATGGGCAAAAGATTTAAAAAATAGATATTTCTTCCAAGACTATATACTAATGGCCAAGAAGCACATGAAAAGATGCTCTACATCATTGGTCATTCAGGAAATGCAAATCAAAACCACAATGAGTTGTCACTTCACACCCACTGGGATGGCTAGAATAAAAAAGACAGACATTAATAAGTGTTGGTGGAGATGTGGAGAAATTGCAATCCTCATACATTACTGGTGGGAATGTAAAATGGTGTAGCTGCTTTGGAAAACAGCCCCTCAAAAAGCTAATCCTAGAGTTACCATATGACACAGCAATTCCACTCCTAAGTATACACCCAAGGGAAGTGAAAACATGTATCCACACAAAAACTTGTACACAAATGTTCATAGCAGCACGACTCACAACAGCCAAAAAGCAGAAACAACCCAAATGTCTATCAATTGATAAGTGAATAAATAAAATGTGGTATATCCACATAACAGAATGCTATTCTTCAAAAAGAAGGAATGAGCACTGATACATGCTACCATGTGAATGACCCTCGGAAACATTATGCTAAGTGAAAGAAGCCAGACGCAAAAGGCCACGTATGGTATGATTCCATTTGCTTGAAATGTCCAGAAAAGGCAAATCCATAAAAACTGAAAGTAAATTAGTGATTGATAGAGGCCGGAAAAGGGGAAGTGACTGCTAATTAGTTCCAAGTTTCTTTTTGGGGTGGGGTGACAAAAACGTTCTGGAATTAGTGGTGATGGTTGTACAACTTTATGAATATCCTAAACACTACTGAGTTGTACACTTTAAAAGGGTGAATTTTATGGACTGTGAATTATATGTCAATTTTTTTAAATGTCGTCTGGGGTCACAATGGCATGTAGACCATGTGAAGGGACGTGAATAAGATCTTGCAGGCAATGAAGGGTTTCTTAGCAGTGTGTGTGTGTGTGCGTGTGAGTGTGTGTGTGTGTGTGTGTGTTTGTGCCTGCACGCGAATGCATGCAGTTCTTCCACTGTAGCTGGAAAATCAGGAAGGTGAAATCAACATAAATTCCCCGACAATGCCATCCCCTAGAGGCAAGCACTGTGAACCGTTTGTTACATTTCCTCACACTCTTGTTTGTGTTGGTACTGAGATTATGTTTTATGTACAGTTTGGTATGCTGCTTTTTTTTCACTGTTACCATAATCTTATTCTAAGCATCATTTAAAAATAAATTTCTTATCTAATTATAATGGTGATTTATGGTAGAAAATTTAGAAAATACAGAAAATTGCAAAGAAGAAAATTAAAATCATCCATAATCCCACCAGTTAGAAGTAATCACTACTGACATTTTAGTATATTTTATTTTGTCTTTTTCCTATGAGCAAACATCATTTTTAATGGCTGTGTAATAGGCCATCCAGTATCATAGATTACTTTTTTAATATAGTTAGATTATTTCCAACTTTTCTGTATATAAATAATGGTATAATAAATAAGCTTTTAAAAAACATGAAGCTTTTTCCTAGATGGGGTTATTTCTTTAGCTTCTCAGAAATGAAATTACTGCATCAAAGACCGAATACATATTTAAGTTCTTATTATGTATGTTTTAAATTGTATTCTAAAAGGGTTCAACAAATTGCATTTCTGTTAGCAATAAATGAGGTTGCCTATTTCACAGTATCCTCTTCAGCACTGAAGATTATACTTTTAAAAATTCTCCTTGTTTTGGCTGGGCGTGGTGGCTCAGGCCTATAATCCTAGCACTCTGGGAGGCCGAGGAGAGAGGATCACTCCAGGTCAGGAGTTCAAGACCGGCCTGAGCAAGAGTGAGACCCTATCTCTTCTAAAAATAGAAAGAAATTAGCTGGACAACTAAAAATATATAGAAAAAATTAGCCAGGCATGGTGGCGCATGCCTGTAGTCCCAGTTACTCGGGAGGCTGAGGCAGAAGGATCGCTTGAGCCCAGGAGTTTGAGGTTGCTGTGAGCGAGGCTGATGCCACGGCACTCTAGCCCAGGCAACAGAGTGAGACTCTGTCTCAAAAAAAAAAAAAAAAAATTCTCCTTGTTTTATTTTCCTTCTGATAGAGGTTTCATAAGCAAGGGAGGGGCCGGATCGAGTTTGTTTTTTAGTTGCTAGGTTGGGCTGCAGAGAGTGTGGAGACAAATTAGGAGACTGTTGTACTAGTCACGAAAGAGGTGGCATAGCCAGGCAGTGACAGTGAAGGTGTGTTTAAACCATTTAAGCTTAAAAAGACATTTCTGAGAAAGTTTGGGTTGCATTCGTGACTGATCCAAAACAGGCAGAAAGGAAGTGAGAGGTGTCAAGGTCAACTCCAAAGTGTCTAGCTTTAAGAGGTAGAATGAAGGGGTGATAGCATTAGCCAAGACAGGGGGAAAACAGAAGGAGAGCAGGGGTAGAAAGAAAGTAAAGCTTCCTGCTTGCAACATGTTACTTTAGGTGCCTTCCAGAGCTCCAGGTGAAAATGTCAAAATATCCATCAACAACACGAGTCTGAAGCTTGGAGGAGAGGATGGCAGTGCGGATAAAAGCTTAGGAATTGTCTCTGGAAATGATAATGAACGAGATCATTCAGGGATGAGGAATAAACTCTGGGGAAAACCAGCATTTGCTAGGCAGGGAGAGGAATGAGTGGAGCGGAGAGAGTCGCTTAGGAAGCAGGAAGGGAAACAACAGATTCTGGTGCCCAAACGCCAGGGGGATAAGGAGGTTCAAGTCGGGAGGATGGTCAGCAACATCAAACTCCTCCACGACTACTACGAAAAGTCTCGGAGGGCGGAGACCGAGAAGGGGCCCATCGTGAGGAATCCCAGGAGAGGCTGAGCAGGAAACAGGACGAGGAGGCGCAATGGGAGGGTGTGCAATCATCTGGCAGGTGGTTTGGGGTGTCAGGAAGGTATGGGAGAGGGCACTAGCCTCAGAGGGAAGTCATTCTCTAGTTTTTCTCTCGCCTTTCATCCTTGGCAAGAGCTAGTCAGCGATTCTATTCTTCGCTGCTCACCTGAGTTGCACAGGTGCTGCGACAGGAAGCTGAGGAAGAGGCTGGGGGTGCAGCCTGGCCCCAGGGGGCTGGAGACCCCTGTCCCTTAGGCCTGGCTCTGCTGAAATCTCAGACACCCGATTTAGGCTCGACCTCTGATCTCTGTACCTGCAAGAGGAAGGGGTTGGTGAGGAAAACCTCGCCTGAAGCTGGCCGTGATTCCGTGTCAGTCTGCACCCAAGGTGTCACATGACTACAGTGGAATAAGAAAAATAGAGCCAAGACAATGCATTTTTCTTGAATGAAGTTCAATGTATGCAATTTAAAAGCCTGTCCTTCATTTTGAGATTATGGCTTTCCTACTTTGTTGATGGTACGCGGCCCTTTCTTTTGTGAAATTCACGTCTCTTTTCCGTGTCCTTTATGTAGCAAGTACAAAGTTGGTAACTCTGTTGGCCCACCTATCACTCTGGGAGTGTTACTCATTTATAAAATTGCAAAAATGGAGGAATGACCAGCCTAGATATTTTTTAGGACTCTCACCTCTAAAATCCTAAATTCCCAGCCCTCTGTGGATAGTCCTCGGAAGGACAGTACAGTGACACAGCTCAGCGGTGTGGGGTGAAGCGGGCACCACTGACCCGCCCCACCCTCCACCCCCACCACACACACAGTGCGGGGGCTTGGAGTGTGGGCCTTTGCCGCACGATGACGAGTTCCCAGCCTCTCTTTTGTCCCCCAGTCCTCCATGAGCTCTGTGGACCCGGCCACCTACAGCCCAAGCCTCTGTCCCTGTCTGCTCCTGCCAGGGGCTAGACTCTCCTGGTGACCTGTCTCAGCTCTGTACCGGGATCCCGCACACAGTAGGCGCTCAGTGTCTATTGAATCAGTGAATAAATGAATTCTCATTTTATCGAGGGGGGGAACTAACTCACCTCCCTCCTTAAACCCCTCAAGGACAGGGATCTGTATTCCCAGTGTCCAACGCCAATCCTGGTGTCTGCTCGGGGATACTTGAGATTCATTATTTTGCTAACATTGCTCCACTAAAATGTGGCAGAAAGTAAATTTGAACCTAAATCCTCTAATTCCAGTCTACTGCTGTCTCTCCCCACTGTCACCACAGAATGGTAGGACACTCATCTTCAGTGGAGGTGACATTTGGGAGCAGGACGACCTGTCCAGGTCCTCTCAAATCAACTTTGGGAGTAGCACAAGTGTGAGCCAGGTCCCCCTTCTAGCAGCGATTTTATTCCTGTTCACACTGGCTGATGATGGAGGGTAAATGTGAACTGTCTGTATTTGAGACGCAGAGTTTTGAAACTTCATCTGTATTTTCTCGAAGTCATGATTGCACTAAGTTTAAAAAGTCGACAAGTACTAAAAATGCCTTTAACGAAAAACAGCAATACCTTCCTTCTCTTTGCCCCAGAGGTGACACAACCGCTCTTGTTATTTTCTGGTATTTATCCTCATGTGTGTAAAGAACAGGCTTGGATGCTGTCTCCATTGGTTGGGTTTTCCCATCATTATGATGCATGAGGAGTTAGCTTTTCTAAAGCATTCCCTGTTCCCCTCTACGCGATGTAGTTATACCTCTGGCTGAAGTGAACACTAAATGTTTACCTTGTTATGATTATGTGATTTTTATTCACTGGAACCAGCGTGCCAAGATAGGTTTCTCTTCTAGTACAACTTTTCGTTTTCCCTGAAGTTAATAATTAGCTCTTTTTTTCCTCATTTGCTTACTATTCTGGATACCTAATAATAACTTTGCTTAGACCTTCTAAAGAACAGCCCTTTAGTATTTCCGTACACCCGGCAATTCAGATAATCTATCCTTTCCATGTTTTCTCGCACACCTTCCTCCTTCGGTCTGGACTAGTGGCTTCCATTGTCCCTCATCCTGGCAGTTCCCTTTGCCACTCACCTGTTTCGGGAACCCCTGCGTCCCGTGTCACCCTCTGTCTTAGTTTATTCCTTTTGAGAAACTGCACGTCTAAAAATGTCTTTACTTCCCCCTTCAATACTTAATTGATATTTGGGCTGAATACAGAATTACAGGCTGGAATCCTTTTCCCTCAGGGTTTTTATGCCTTATTCTATTTTCTTCCAGCTTCTGATGTTTTTATTGAGCAATCTGAGGCAATTCTGATTGCGGATCCTTTGTAAAAACCTTCTTTTTTATCTCTTAGGGAGCTTTCAGGATCTTCCTTTATCCCTGGGGTTCCTCTTTCGCAATGATACGTGTGCCTTCGTGGGGTCTGTTCCCCCATTGTGCTCGGCACTCAGTGGAACCTTTCAAACTGGAAATGCAAATCCTTCCCTCCTGGGAAAAGTTTTCATATTACTCTTTTTAACAGTTTTCTCCCCTCCATTTCTGTATCCTCCCTTTCTGAAATAAAGCCGAGTAAGTGAGCAGGGAGTAACAGGAGGTACTATTTTAGGTGGAGTGGCCGGGAGAAGTCTCTCTGACGAAGTGACATGGGAGTTGAAACCTGAATGAGTTCATCGTCTCACCTCTGAGGAAAATTATTATACTTCTCTTTCGTTCCTTGCACTGACTCTTTTTCTTTTCTGTTTCTTTTGTCCGTCTGTTTTGGCCTCTCTCCGTCCTGTCTTTCCTCACGTGTCTGGTGATCCTCGGCTGAGCGTTCACATTCGGAGGGAGGCAAAACATCACACTGTACCCCACAAATAGATACAATTGGTATTTGCCTATTTAAAAAAATTCAAAATTTTTAAAGAAGAAAACAGCAAAAAAAATAAATAAATAAAAAGAGAGAGAGAGGCACTAAAAGAAAAAGCTGATGGGAAGTGTGGCTCGTCACTGTTAGGTGATCGGGGAGCACATTGGCTTTTTCACTGGGGAACTGCTTCCTGTGGGATTGCTTAGTTCCTCCAGAGAAGACTCTTCCAATTTCCCACCTTGGGGAGGGGGGTGAGGGAGAGAGTAAGTCTGGGGGTAGAGGGGACACCCCCATTCATTCATCCAGACTCTCACTTAACTCTCCTCACTCTGCCTTCTGTGATTCCCTGAAATCCTGGCCCTTTCTGGGACTCCACAGGGCAAGCTTGCTGGCTTCTGGCCACCATCTGCCTCTGCAGGCCCTGCGGTTTCTGCCCCTCCCATCCCCTGGCTTGTTCCTTGGTGTCCCCTTGCCCATTCTCTTGGTTCTTATCATTTAAATAGGATTGAAAGAAAGCATGCGGGTTAACACGTATCCAGCCCACTATGTTTAACCAGCACATAAAATACTCTGTAAAACATATTCTAGCAAACAGATCAGGCTAAGAATTTTTTTAAAAAGAAAAAGAAAACCTTTGCAGGCTGTCCCTCCTGTAGCGAAATCCCTGCATTTGACAATCATGGGATTTTAAGGGTGAAATAAACTCAAACGTCATCTATGCCCACCACCTCATTTTCCAGATAGAGAAGCCAAAATCCAGACAGCAGAAGTAACTTGCCCAAAGTCACAGAGCTGCTGAGTGGCAGCAATGTAAGGAGTCTCTGTAGTTCCCACTCGTAACCCTGTGTCTTTCCTGCCATCATTCGGCCTTCCCAGAAAAGCCCCTCAGGCAGTAGAAAGATTTTCCTCTTGATGGGGCTTCCTAAGCAAATGCTTTTTTGCCCTCTGGGTCAGTCTGACCCCGATCAGTCCTATCTGGAAAAGAACCGTGACAATGAACTAGACATTGTTTCTCAGCAAGACCAGGAGTGTTCATGGCATGTTAAACAGAGATTGTTTCTCAAAGGACAGAGTCAAGATAACAAATCCACCTTAAAATAAACCTCAAGTCAGATCACCAATTAACACCTAAGTGTATTTAAGCAGAAATAAGTTTGTCTAATTAATTTTTCACCAATTAAGTCCATTTTTACATGTTGCATTTTACGCTGCTTTGGCAATGAAAGTAATTGGATCCCTTTATAACCATTTTCCACTTCCTCGTTTGCTAAGTAGTTCAATGCTGTAGTCTATAGAAGATATAAATCACCCCAAACTGGTCACATTGCAACTTTATCGAGTTCATAAAATACTTCTATCTGGGGGGTGGGAGGTGGGCAGTGGCCACAAAGATGAAAATGACAAGACTTTTGTGGTATGGCACAGCAGAAAGGTTGTCTGTGGGTGGCAGCCTCTAAGATGGACCCCAGAGATCTCTGCCTTCTGGCATTCGCACCCTCTTGAAGTCCCCTCCCTTGAGTGTGGGCTGGACCTAATGACTCTCACTTCTAAGGAGCAGAATACAGCAAAACTGATGGGCTATTGCTTCCCAGATAGGTCGTAAAAAGGGTTCATCTTGGTTACTCTTTCTTGATCTCTCTCATTTGCTCCCCGTCTCCCCTCACCTTCTCTCTTGTACCACTCAGCCCGTGGGCAAAGCTATGTCACGAGCAGCCCTAGAGAGACGCCCACATGCAAAGGAACTGAAGTTTCCTGCCCATAGCCACGTGAATGCACCTGGAAATGGAACCTGCAGCCCTAGTCAAGCCTTCAGAGGCCACAGTCCCAGTTACGCCGCTCCCAGAGTGCCGAGCTTCATCCACTGTGTGAGACAATAAATATTTACTGCTTTCAGCTGGTACATTTGGGGATAATTCATTATGCAGCAATAATGGGGAGACCTGGGTATGAGTCCTGACTTTTCTACTTCCTTGCAAAATCACTTCGTATGAGTCCCTCGACCTCTCTTAATTTTTTCTGTTGCCTCATCTGTAAAATGGGGGTAATAACCAGATTCACCCCAGGGAGTTGCTGTGGGGTTCAAAGGGAACTAGCTTTAAAAGATCATGAGGGATTTTTATCTACACGACTCATTTTTTTTTCATATTTCAAAAGGAAGAAAGAATGTGAAAGTATCCTGTAAATTGGAACACCATACCAGTATTAGTAGAGCCAATTTATTTTATGATTTATTAAAATATTGCTTAACCAAACATCGATCTTGGAGCAACCTTAAATAAACCATATGTCTTTAAGAACTGATGGGTTTTAATTAGTTTCTTAATTAGCATGTGAGACATTTGCAAACCTGTTAGTTTTGCTATCAAAATCAGAAGAAGAAGTTTTATGCAATTGTCACATGAGGAGCCAGGGCTGAGGCCCTCAGGACCGTCAAGTTAATGTGGCCCAAGCACGACTCTCTGTGTCAACCCCCCTCTTGTGTAGGCCGCGCCTCATTAACGACACTACCGTCCTCCTGCTCCGCCAACCTGGGAACCTCCAAGTCACGTCCCCAGGATCCTTCCCTCTACTCTTTACCCCCACGTCTTGTCACCAAATCTTGCAATTCTAACTCAGAGACACTGCTTCCCTGCCACTGTTTCAGTTTGGATTCATCGCTTTCACATTTAATCATTAATCACGTATCTATTGACAGTGCTCGATGCTTCAGAAGCTGAGCTCTGCACGGCAACGCCGCAGTTAATCATACTAACAGGCCCCTATCTTCAGAGCTAGCTCACTGCCTCATTCGGCCTTGCGAAATTCACCTAAACTTACAGATTGAGAGTTAACAGTAGGCTGCCTCCGGCGAGATCTTGCCTTTTCCACTTACTGTGTGCCCTTGGACAAGTTACTTAACCCTCTCCATGCTTCGGTTTTCTCACCTGCAAAACAGGGATAATGACAGTACCTACCTCGTAAGGATTAAGAGAGTGAAAATATTTTCAAATGCTTAAAAGTGTCTGGCAATCAAAAACTGTTGGCTATTATTATTTATGGTCCATAACCTGTTTTCTCTCTATAGGCCAAACCATCCTTTCCAGAGCTGCCTGACTCTTTTTCCTAAAGAACCATTTGGCCATGTCATTCCCCTAACAAATGTCACTAACATACACCTTAGCATGGCCCGTCTGTCTCCGGCCTATCTCTCTGACCCTCTACTCCTCCTCACTCTGTTCCCAACACTCCTGCCCTACGGAATGTCTCACCATTCCCAAAACATGCCACTCTGAGCCTAACTCTGTGTCTTTGTGACAAGACAAACAAGGTCTAGTGGAGAGGATACAGACTTGTTCAAGTGGTGGCAAAAGACAGAGCCCAAGATGGCGGCTGGATGCGACCATCTTTCTTTCAAGCTCTGTAAGGAATGGCTACTGCAAGAAACAAAATAGGGCCAGGACTCAACTACTTCTCGATGGCAGTGGGTAGCACAGGTCTTAAAACGGATGAAGATGTTGAGCTACCAAGAAATACCAGATGAGAAGAAAAGGAATTAGACCTTGTTCTGACCCTCCCTGGGATCATAGAACTTCCCTCATCAGGGGAAAGAGAAGAAGAAGAAGAAAGGAAGAAAGAGTGAGCTTGGGCTTCAGAGTAAATGAGACCAGTGTCCAGATCCCGGCTCTACCTCCAGCTAAACAAGCCCTGTAACCTGTTTCTCTGGCTGGAAGGTGGGACAAGAACGGTTACTCTGTGGAGAGGGCATGAGGATGAATGAGAACACTCATGTGACAGTACCCAGCACACCACAGGCCCTAGATAAAAAGCTGCCCTCCCATTTCCTCATGCCCTGTTGTCTATGCCCATGATGTCTCCCTGCTCACCCCACCTCATCTACCTGGTGAACTCCTACTCAACCTTCAAGTCCCAGGTCAATGTCACCTCCCAGAGGAGACTTTCCTGGCTTTCTCAGTCATAGTTTGTCACTCCTGCCACTGTCTCCCCTTGGACTCGGAACTTCTCCAGAGCAGGAATCACAACTTAAACAACCCTTGGATCCCGAGAGCTGGGCATCGGTCAAAAATAAATGTCTGTTGGGTAATGTTCTATGATTTCTTTGTAAAAATGAAGGATTCTTAGGTGGTCTAGAATATTTTTATTACAGCACTATTTGTAATCATGAAAATTTGGATGCAACATAAATGTCTAATAATTAGGGGTTAAGTAAATTATGGTTTATCCTCTTAATGTAATGGTTCACTGCCATTAAAATCATCTTGCAGAAACGTGCTGTTGGCATTTTTTTTTAGTTCTCAATATACATTGTAAAGGAAAGAAGCAGGTTTCAAAACAGTACTATGTACAGAATGATCCTGTTTTGTGATAAAAATATAAATGTTTATGTATGCATAAAAAGGTCTGGAAGGACCCAGTGGTTGTCTCTGGGTGGGTGGAATTTGCATGTTTCTTTTTCTTCCTTATGCTTACATGTATTTTGCAATTTTTCTATAATGAGCATAAATTACTTTTGTAGTAAGAAAAAAAATTTTTTTAACTACCAAAAATTGTTTTTCTGATTGCAATGCATTTTCATTGTAGAAAATTTGGAAAGTATGAAAACTATAAAAAATAAAAGATAATTATGCATGTTATTCTACCTAGAGAGTCTGTTAACATTTTAGTGTAATTCTTTCTAGTCTTTTTTTTTAATGTATGTATAAATTTTTAAAACTACTTGAGATCACACTGATCTATAGTTTAATATCCTGCAATTTTTTATTACATTGTGAATATTTTCAAAAGTTATTACAAATTCTAACTATTAGCTGTCTCACAAAGGGCTAGAAAAATCACCTCTCCTCTTAGGGGAAAAAAACCAGAAGAAACAAAAAGAGGGTTAATGGCCCCCCCAAGCACAGCACAAGGCATTTTAAAGAGTTTCCTGAGCCCTAGAGAGGCCTTATATTGTATAAAACACTTTAAAATATTCCATATTAGCAATTTTAGCTGTAAATTTTTTGTAAGGGCTTTTTATAATTTTGCTATTGAATTTGGCTAAACATACTCATTTAATTTACAACTGGCAAACAACTCACTTAATATACGATTGGCTATAATTTCTCAGTAATTACTGCACATATTTGGGAACTCTTGAAAATTGAGAAAAATCCAACCTACGAATTGTTTTCAAATATAAATAAATACTAAATTTAACCACCAGTGAAGTTAACACAATGTTACATGTTACAGTTTTTTTTTTAATTAAACATTTCTCGATTTTGCAGTTTTCATAGTTCGGAACCAATAACATTTTTCAGATCTCCAACTTTTTCCTAGGCCCTTGAAAAGTACCCAGGCCTTGCATTCTGTGTCCACCTTGACTCATGGAGGAAAACATACTGCTTGAGCCCCTTCAACTATTGGTGCAGTCCTAGCAGAAAACACCAGAAACTTCCAGCAAGGGTAGAAGCCTCTGCAAAGGCCAGCAATGGGGGAAGCCAATTTATTCAGCACAGTTGGTGTTTCTGTGCCAACCTCCAAATAGAAAGTGGGAAGGTTTGGACAGGGGATTCCTGCTCCAGAAAGTTTTTGCTTCTCAAGTACAGTAAGTAAAATTGGAGGGCAGGAGGAGGGGAGGGAGGGAGGCAGGCTACCATTCACCAGTTGCTTATTATATACCGTGCACTAAGCTAAGAGCTTTACATACTATACCTCATTCAGCACTCGCAACAACCCTATGAGGAGGGACTGTTGTCACTTCCATTTTCCAGATAAGGCTCCTGAAGCTCAGAAAGATTAGGTCACTGGCCCAAGGTCACACAGCTAGAAAGTGAGAGGTGGCCCAAGACCGTCCCACTCCAGGGCCTCTATACTCACCCCTATATTATATGGCCTCCCCAAACATGCTTACCCTGTCTACTCCTCCTCCTAGTCCCAGAAGGACAGCATTTGAAGCTGGAAGAGACCCTCGAGATCAGTTCGTGCTCCCAGCCTCTACCTTTCCTGTACCGCAGCTCGCTCGCAAGCAAGGTCTCCGTCCCGTCTGCATCCTGCTGACGACGCAATCCTGCCCTGTCTCACATCTTCACATCCCTGGGGGCCGCCGTGCCTGGCCCAGAAAATGTGCTCAGTAGATGTTTACTGAATTAATGAATTAAATAAATCTCTCATTTTGCTGAGAAGGAAGGCCAGGGAAGGAAATTTGGGGACCATACAATGGGGATAACTTGTCTGAGGTCACCAGCAAGGTAGTGATGACAGATTCTGGATTAGGATCCTGGCCAATGCTTCTTGCACTGTTTTACCTGAATTTTTACAGGGCTTTTCACTTTATATTATCTCATTCCATTCTCGTAACAGCCATGTGATTATTAGCATATGTCATCAAATCTAAGACCATCAATGAGACATACCATTATTTTATGCGACAATAAGAAAGAAAAAAACACTGCCGAGTATCCTTACGAAACACCATCAATTCTAAGATGCATCCCTACCACGTGAAAAAAAAAGTGTGGTATTATCCACATTTTATAGATACACGATCAGAGGCCCCGAGGGATGAAGTGGCATGTCCCGGTCATACAGCTGTTAAGGGTCAGACATGTGTACTTCAAACTAGTCCTGGGCTCTCTCTACAACAGTACTTGAAGACACTGTGATTTGATGGTTTGCTTTTTCATTATTATTATTGTTTGCTATTTAAATGAGAATCCCACTGGATTATAAACACTATGTCTGTCCAGGTGCAATGGCTTACCCTATAATCCCAGCACTTTGGGAGGCCCAGGTGGGAGGATTGCTTGAGGCCAGGAGTTTGAGATCAGCCTGGGTAACCTCATGAGACCTCATCACTACAAAAAAATTTAAAAATTAGCCAGGGCTGGGCTTGTGGCTCATGCCTGTAATCCTAGCACTTACAGGGAGCTCTGATGGGGGTAATGCCACACTGAGGCACCTCAGAAACCCAAAAAAACACAGGCCCGGTGGGGCTTGAGCTGGAAGCCCCTTTTCATGTTGCTGACAAAGGGCGGGGCATGTAAAAGGTGAGTGCAGAACGGGCAAGGTAGGAGGCCGAGTACTCAGAATGGGCCCAGAGGCAGACAGATGGGTTGAAATCTCGGCTTTGCCAGCTGCTAGCTGTGTGACTTCAGGGGAGTATTTTAACTCTCTGAGTCTCTGTTTCCTTGTGGGTAAAATGTGGATAATGCAACACTATTTATCTCAAGGGATTGTGTGAGAATTCAGTGAGAAAGTGAAAGTAAAGAGCTTGGCACATGTAAACAATCAATCACAGCTAAAGCCAGGTAGAAGAGAAATGTCTTTCTTAAGTCATTGTAAACAGAACCAAACTGGTTGGGCGCTGGGAGGTTTCACGCTCCGGAACCCTCAGCCTCAGACTGGTCACATAAGCAGGCTGTCCTGCAGCAGAAGGCACCCACCACCCCCATCACCAGTAGCTTTTTAAGGATCAAGTTACACAAAATAAGAAATGAGAGATGGGAAACAACCATACACAATGAGCTAATTAATAGAATCATAAACACTTACCTCAATCAACCTAGGCAAACATTTTTAGAACCCTGGATAGAATAGATGAGTTTCTAGGAAAATAGAAAATATTACAACTAATTCCAGAAGTTTTTCTTTTCCTTTTTTTTTTTTTTTAAAAAAAACCACACACACAAAAAAAGAAACATACCAAATACTGTAGAATAAATTGAGAATGTTTTCAAAGAGCTATACCCAAAAAAAGTGTCAGGTCCAGATGGTTTCATGGGTGAATTCTACCTGCTATTTAAATTGTTCCAGCGCAAAGAGAAAGCAGGAAAATTTCCAAATTCTTTTTATGAAGCCAGCATAACACTGTATGAAACCTAACAAAGCACAGCAAAAGAAAGACTCAGAAAGTAACACAGGAAGCTGCCTCTCTGCAAAGTCTGTAAGTGCTGGAAGCAATTCCCAGAGTCAAGAGCGAAATGAGGATTTCCACTCACATCACTAACAATGTTAGATGTAACATTGTTCTGGAAGTGTCGGCCCATACAGTTATACAACAGAAAGAAACAAGAAGTAGGAAAACAGGAAAGAAGAAAGCCAAATTATCCTTTTTAGATGATATGACCGTAAACCTCTAACTCAAGACCATTCGCTCAGGAATTATCAATGAAATAATTCACTATCAAGTATCAATAAAATAAGATAATTGGTTATATGACTGATATACAAAGTAGCTTTCTTACATGCAGTCAGCAAACAGAATATGATTCCATTCATATGAGCATCAACACAAAACATAATGGTTACAAGTGTGCTACATCTTTAAGAAGAATGACTCAGAATGCTGCTGAGAGTCTTAACAGTCAGAATAAACGTAAAGAGTATTCTGATTTTGAACAGGAAGATGTACTGTAGTAAAGATGTCAGTTTTCACAAATCATGATATTTACAATGACTCTAATTTTTAAAACGTACTAAAAGAATTGCTTTTGGAACCAGATGGATTGATTCTAAAGTTCACATGGAAAAATAAGCATGCAAGAATAACCAGGAAAAAATTCTGGGGGGGGGAGGGGGAGGAGAGACGGTAAGGATAGACTCCTTACCAGACGTTGAAAAATTGTATGATTTCTTAGATATGACATCAAAACCACAAATAACAGAAGAAAAAATAGATAAATTGGACTTCATCAAAATTAAAAACTCTTGTGCATCAAAGGACACCATCAAGAAAGTGAAAACACAAACACGAAATTGGAGAAAATATTTGGCAAGTCATATATCTCATACGGGCTGCTGTTGAGAATATATAAAGAACCCTTACATCTCAGCAATGAAAAGACAAATAACCTTCTTTTTAAATGGGCAAAGAGTTTGAATAGATTTTTATCCAAACAAGTTATGCAAATGGCCAATAAGCACAGGAAAAAATGCTTCACATCATTAGTCATTAGGGAAATGCCAATCAAAACTACGATGAGGGGGCCGGACACAGTGGCTCACACCTGTAATCCCAGCACTTCAGGAGGCTGAGGCAGGGGAATCACTTGAGGTCAGGAGTTTGAGATCAGCCTGGGCAACATAATTGAGACTCCATATCTACAAAAAATTTTTAGAAAATTTTGTAGCCAGGTGTGGTGGTGCATGCCTGTAGACGCAGCTACTCAGGAGGCTGACGCAGGAGGATCACTTGAGCCTAAGAGTTTGAAGCTGCAGTGAGCTATGATCACGCACTCCAGCCTGGGCCACAGAGCAAGACCCTTTCTCAAAAATAAATAAATGAATAAATAGATATAAAATTAACAAAAAACTACAATGAGGTACCACTTCACACCTACAAGGATGGCTATAATCAAAAAGACAGACATTAACAAGTATTGTCAAGGATATAGAGAAATTGCAACTTCATGCATTGCTATTAAGAATGTAAAACAAGCCAGGGCCATGGTGCACACCTGTAGTCTCAGCTACTTAGGAGGCTGAGGCCAGAGGATCACTTGAGCCCAGGAGTCCAGCCTGGGCAACAAAGCGAGACACCCCTTATCCCACATCTCTATTAAAAAAAAAAAACATATATATATATATATATATATATATATAAAACAGTGTAGCCACTTTGGAAAACAGTCTGGCAGTTGTCTTCAAAATGTTAAACATAGAGTTATTAAATGACCCAGCAATTCCACCTATGTGTGTGTGTGTATACACATATATAATATACACCCAAAGGAATTGAAAACATATAGTCCACACAAAAACTTGTGCATTAATGTTCAATAACAACATGAATCACAATAGCCAAAAAGTGGAAACAACCCCAATGTCCATAAGGTGATGGACAAGCAAAACGTAGTATCTCTCTATACAATGGAAAATTGCATAGCAATAAACGGGAACGAAGTGTTGATGCGTGCGACCACATGGATGAACCGTGAAAGTATTATGCTAAGTGAAAGAAGCCAGTCACAAAAAGCCACATACTGCATGGCTCTACTTTATATCAAACGTCTAGAATAGGCAGATCCATAGAAACTAAAGAAGAACAGTGGTTGCCAGGGGCTGTGGCTAGGAGGGAAGGGGGCATGACTGCTAATGGGTACAGAGTTTCTTTGTGAAGGGATGAAAATATGAAATTAGATAGTAATAATGGATCCACAACTCCGTGACTATACTAAAAAACACTGAATTGCATATAAAGGGGTGAATTTTATAGTATGTGAATTATATCTCAATAAACTTGCATTTTTAAATACATATTATACAAAATAAAACTTTGGTAAACAAAACAGCACAAAAGACCAGAATGGATACAATTACCAACCAGAATTTTGTATATAATAAAGGTGGCATTTCAAATAAAAGGAAAGATGGATTATTCTGAAAATGATACTAGAACATTCCTTGATGGGTTAATAGTGGGGGGAAAGATGGCACTTGGAAACTTACCTTGCTCTTTTCACCTACATAATATGCAGATTTGTCAAAGACTTTTATAATAAAACTATAAAATGCTAGAATAAAACAGGTGAATTTTGTAAATCTCGGAGTGGGAAAGGCAAAACATGAAGACTCCAAACAAAACAAAAAATATAAAAATTTGACTCAATATAAATGTTGTAAATCACTACATGGAAAAAACATAAAGATAAATAATAAACTGAATAAAATATTTGTAAAAATATGAACCAAACTTCTAACTTCCTTTTTATGTAAAAATGTTGTCTATATCCCTAAGAAACAGCAAACCAAGAGAAAAATAAACACAGACCACTTATAGAAGTAAAAAACAAATATGAAAAGATATCCAACTTCACTTATAATTAATATACATTAAAACAACAACTAGGTACCATTTTTTATCTATCAGATTGACCAACATGAAAAATTTTGTGAAAATACTGCATATTCAAAGGTGTAAATAAAACCAGCACAGTTGAAAACTTAGGTCAACACAAAAACCTGCACAGGATGTTCATAGCAGCTGTATTCATAATTGCCAAATCTTGGAAGCAACCAAGATGTCCTTCAGTAGGTGACTGGATAAACAAACCATGGTACATTGAGACAACAGCATATTACTCAGTGCTAAGAAGCAATGAGCTATCAAGTCACAAAAAGACACGGAGGACCTTTAAACACATATTAATAAGTGAAAGAAGCCAATCTGAAAAAGCCACATTCTGTATGATTCCAACTATATGACATTCTAGGAAAGGCAAAAGTACGAAGTCAGTAAACATATCAGTGTTTGTCAGGGATTGGGGTTCAGGGAGAGGAAGGAATACGTAAATGGAACACAAGAGATTTTTAGGACAGTGAAATTATTCTGTATGATACTGTAATGATAGACACACGTCATTACACATTTGTCAAAACCCATAGAACATATGATACCAAGAGTGATCCTTAATGTAAGCTATGGACTTCTGTTAATAATAATATATCAACATTGGTTCATCAATTGTAGCAAATGTACCACACTAATAAAAGATACAAATAGTTGAGGAAGCTATAGGGGAAGGATGGGAAGTATATGGGAACTCTTACTTTCTGATCAATTTTTCTGTTAACCTAAAATTGCTCTAAAAAAATAAAGGCTGCTAATCAAAACAAAAAAAAAAATAGGATTAATACATTGGTGGTAGGTGTGTAAATTGGTACAAACCCATCCCATTGTAGCAAAATTTGACAATACCTACCAAAAAATTTCAAACACACTTTTTTTTTGCCCAGATAGTCCACTTCTAAGAATTTATCTGACATATATACTCACAGGTAGAAACAGTGTGTAAACAAATATGTTCACCAGTTCTGTTGCAAAAGCAAAAGAGAAGAAATAAACTCGTGGTAGGTGGAATAATAGCCCCCCAAAATGTCCATATCCTACCCCCCGGAACCTGTGAATGTGCCATGTTACATGGGAATTAAAGTTGCTAAACAGATGACTTTAAAACAGGGAGATTATCCTGCTTATCCAGGTGTGCCCAATGTCATCTCAAGGATCCTTAAAAGTAGAAGAGGCAGAAAAGGAGAGTCAGAGAGACGTAATTTGAGGAAAAACTCAACCTACTGTTGCTGACTTTGAAGATGGAGGAAGCGGCTGCAAGCCAAGGAATGCAGGTGTCTTCCAGAAGCCGGAAAGGGCAGGGGAAACGAGGAAAAACTCAACGTACTGTTGCTGACTTTGAAGGAGGAAGAAGCGGCAGCAAGCCGCGGAATGCAGGTGTCTTCTAGAAGCCGGAAAGGGCAGGGGAAACGATCTCCCCCTAGAGTCTCGGGAAGGGAATGCAGTCCTGCCCATATCTTCATTCTAGCTCAGCAAGTCCCATTTTGGACTTTTGAACTACAGAACTGGAAAATAATAGATTGTGTTGTTTTAAGCCACTAAAATCATGACAATTTGTTACAGCTGACACAGAAAACTAATTAAAAACCTAAATGTCCATCCGTAGAGGACATGTAAATAAATGCAGTGTGATATTATGCAGCCCCAAAAAGAATAAGGTAGCTCTGTATATACTGATACGGAATTAGTTCCAAAGACACTTTAAGTAGAAAAAAAGAACGAAGTATAAGAAGAGTGTATACAGCATATTATCTGTATAAAAAGGAGGCACAGTTTAAAAATCCACGTAGATCCTTATATATGCATAGAATAACTCTGGAAAGATTCACCAGAACCTGGTAACATTGTTTGCCAGTGAGGGAAGAGAAATGGGTGAAAAGACTTCCCATGGGACAGATGTTCGTTTTTCACCGTATCCCCTTTTATGCTGTTGTGGTTTTTATCTCTGGCTCTGTTTTTGGTTTATCATGTACAAGTATTGCTTTAAGAATAAAGAAAGACAAAAAAAAATTTTAAGTAAAGGGAAGGCACTGTGCTCAGTCTTAGATGAGTTTTTAGTGTTTAAATTTATTTAACAATTACTGACTGAACCCATTCCATAGATGGCACACTGTCACATACCTTTTCATGTTTAATTTTCCTAATAGTTGGTATTAAGTTGTTAATACCACCTTCCTGATGGGTTGGTATCATTATTATTTCTACCCACAGTTGAGGCGTTGAGACTCAGAGAAGTTTAGTGACCAAATTGCACAGCTGGTAAGTTTCACAGCTGGATTTTAAAGGCTGTTCTTCTGGCTCCAGGGTTCTTGTCCTCAACACAGCCACAACGCATCCTTTCTGGTTCCAATGACTGCAGTAGGAGTCAGCTTACTAAGAGGCCAGTACATGGAGTTGTCAAACAGCCATCTCCATTGCTTTTCCGGACCCTTTGGTAGGTCTCTGAGTTGAGGAGAAGGTCAGCTTCCAGAGGGACTTTCAGGGTTCAGCCCTCCTTCTCCTGTTACATCTGTCCGCAAAGTTCCTGTTGGCCCTTCTGGGGAGAAGCGGCTGCCAGCGGTCACTGTGGCTGATCGTTCTCTCTGGTGGGCTCACGTCACAGCGGGCCCAGTGCAGCCACCTGCTTTCCTCATGTGGAGAGGAAACCCTAGAGATGACAGGCCTCTGCATAGTATTACATCTTGATCAAATAAGGCTGCCCCGAGATTTATCATTCCTGCAAAAATCAGGCCGCAGATGAAGGGGGTTTGTGCACAGAATAAGGACTTCTCTCTTGGGCTTTCCCCCTGTCTGTCGGTAACTTACAACTCTGGGCGAACAAATCCACCTTGCTGGGCCTCACTTTCTGGCAAAATAGAGATCATATTCCTGTGTTATAAGGACAGATGTTGCCGGTCCATTTACCTTTAAGGAGCTCTGTTTAAATATACCCAAACTGCCTTTCATGTCAAGGATCTCAAAGCATTTTTAAATGAGTAATTAATGAATTTCAACCTCCAGAAAAAGCAAGAATTATTCTCTTCATTTTATAAGTAGATCAAAGGTCACACAATCAATGGCAGATGTAGGAAACAGATGTAAGAATTCTGCTTTTGTCCCCAGCTGCAGCCGCTAAATCCCACCTCTGGAATCACTGACAGACCTCCTTTCTGCTCTCTGACTTTTGGCCAAAGACTTGCAATTGGTCTTTATATGTTTCCACTTAAAGGTTTGAATTCTATGTATGGTTCATATGCCTTTGATATGTCTGGGATTTATAAAAGAAAAGGAGAAGAATGATATTTGATGCTTTTCAGAGATCACGTTGGGACTGAGCCTTATATTGTGGGTCAAATACCAATAAAGGAAAAAAATCGGTCACCAGATCTTTAGGAGGTTCACTTTTATTCTCTCTCCGAAGGAACTTTGTCTGTTAAAATTAAGCAGAGTGTATCTTTAGTCACCAAAATGATTGTTGTAAGAATACCGAAAGTCACTGCCCACTGAGCACCAACTACGTGCTAAGCACAGCTCTATTGATGCACACATTATATCACGTGGTTCTCACAAACACCCTAGGAGGTGTTTATTGTTCATTCATTTTATGGATAACGTAACTGGACTCAGAGACAGAAGATGGGTTGAGGAGAATGCTGCGGGGGTGGGGGTGGAGAGAGAAAGCTCAAAGGAAATTATTAATTGAAAAGTATTGGGCTGAGCATGATGGCTCACACCTATAATCCTAGCACTTTGGGAGGCCAAGGCTGGAGGATCACTTGAGGTCAGGAGTTTGAGACCAGCCTGAGCAAGAGTAAGACCCAGTCTCTAAAAATAGAAAATTAGCCAGGCCTGGTGGCACGTGCCTGTAGTCCCAGCTACTCAGGAGGCTGAGGCAGGAGGATCACTTGAGCCCAGGAGTTTGAGGTTGCAGTGAGCTATGATGACACCACTGCACTCTAGCCTGGG
>RJWJ010008275.1:0-54091 GCA_004363605.1 Indri indri | reverse complement strand
GACATCTCGAACCATAGCCACAGAAACTAGTTATGAAATACAGCTAATTATTTCTAAATCTCATCTTTCCAAAGGGAAGTTACCTGAATACTTGAACAGAAGTGGTGGAAAGACTATGCTGGAGTTTAAAAAATATGTATACAAAAAAAAAAAAAACTGGACTTAAGCCAAGTACTACCTTTTCCTTCCACAATTATTTCTCCCATGACTTCTAAACTCATTGCCCCAGGCTTCTCTACTGATAAAATGGGGAGAACAACACCCACATTTCCCCTAATCTTAAGTAGCTAAAATTATATGAGTTCCTCAGAGGATGAATGTGGTAGAAATTCAGGGGATTTTTACTGACCAGTATTCAATCTCTCCCTCCCTATATCAAATTAAAAAATAAGAAGAAGAATGGAATTCCTGGGCCTTTGCCATTAAAATAGCAAAAGATAGTTACCATTTCCTGACTCAGTCTTTCCCACTTTCAGAGCATCTGGGGCATGAGACATCTTGTCAAACATATGGTGTTCCAAATGTAACAGTACTAAATATTTAATATTCCACAATGGTTTACTGTAAATCAAGATGTGAAGAGTTGTAGGCAAACCACCAGCCCCCACAGCAGAGGTGAGTTCCACTTCAGCTTCTCTAACTCTCTTGGCTTTCTCTGTTGATTAGCTTTCTATACAAATAACTCATCGGTTTTATTTGCCAAATAAGAAAAAGTACAGGAGCTGGTAAAAAAAAAAAAAAAAAATGTTGGTTAATTAATCTCTGCTTAAAACTCCCATGCCGACATGTCTTTTTGCTTTCGAGTCCATTTTTCTAATTATCCAAGTTTCACTTGCTGCATTCTCTTTCCAAAGATCATAATAGCAGTCCCCTCACCTTTAAAAGAAGTTGTTATTAATATAAACATTTTGAGTTTTTAGAGGTGCTAATGATGGCTATATTTCCTCATGCAACTACCTCACCTGGACCTAGCCAATGCATAATAATTGTAAGACTAATGACAACAATTAAAAGTAAAAATAACACATGCCATGTACTCCATGTATACCATGTTATTAAGTATTTATATACCTTATGTCTAATTCTTGTAGCAACCCTACAGATAGGCATTGTTATTTACTTTATCCATCAGGACAGAGACTCAGAGAAGCTAAATAACTTGACCAAGATCACACAGCTTACCAACCAGCAGGGACGGTTTTTGATTCATATCTTTCTGAGTCCAGAATCCTTGCAATTGTGTGCAGCAACTACTCTGCCACCCATGTGGAAGCTACACTGACATCTTCAAAATCAAATGGCTATACGAGCTGTGTGATGCAGAAGAAAAAAAAAAACAGAAGTATTCAGGCACCCCTCTAAGCAATTTAGTGGCTATATCAAATGAGATAGTTTTGTTTTCAGAGAGGCCCCCACTTTTTCCTCTAAGCTACTACCCAGCCACCTATGAACATTAAAAATTAAGCTAAATAAGTCTAAATATAAAGAACAGTAAAGCGCATAAAGACTTCTCTTTTTTTAACTTAAAAAATAATTATAGATGTATAAAAAAAGTTGCAAAAATAGTAGAGTATAAACATTACTCATCTCCTAATGTTAGCATCTTGTACAACCACAGCACAAATATCAAAATAAGAAACCAATATTAGCCCAATAGCATCACCTAAACTACATACTTAATCTGGAGTTCACCCAGTTTTCTCACTAGTATACTTTTCTCTGTTCCAGAAACCAAGTCAGGATCCCACATTGCCTTGAGTTGATGTGTTGCTCCAGTCTGTGACAGTTCCTCAGTCTTTCCTTGTCTTTCATGACCTTAACACTTTTGAAGAGTATTGGTAAGTTATTTGGGAGAATTCCCTTCATTTTGGGTTTGTCCGATGCTTTCTCAAGGTAAGACTGAGGTTATGCATTATTGGGAGGAAGACCACAGATAGGATGTGTCCTTAGTGTATCATATCCGGAGGTGCGTGATGTTGAGATGTCTTTTTACTAAGAGCCAGGCTGGGTTGGCGGGAGGGAGGAGGAGCTGAGAAGAAGATCAGGGTCACTGGGGAGGAGGAGATCAAATTACGGAGGCCAGAGGGGTCCTGTCCCCATCCTGGGCGACCCCCAGGGTATCCCTCCCCCACACAGCCCTGCTGTAAGCAGCAGACACCAGAGACTCATAGCTGGGACCCACGGCAGGGTTGCAGGACTAGGAAGCCCCAGGAACTGGAGTGGAGACTCCCTCCCAGGGGGCTTTTGGATGTCACTTCACCGAGTCTGACACATGCCACACCCGGATCCTGTAAGACGGGTACACCGGCTCAAAAGGAGAGACTGCCCTGCTCACATGTACCCACCGACAGATACTAAAAAGGGCAGGTGTGTCCAGGAGCAGGAGCACGGTGGGGGCTGTCCGGGTTAGTGTGCCCAAGAAGCAGCTTCTCAAGTGATTTAACCCTTCATCTGTCAAAAGATTTGTTTAAAAAATGAGGTAAAAGCCACATAATATAAAATTAACCCTTTTAAAGTTTACATTTCAGTGACATTCAGCACATTCACAATGTCGTGCAGCCAACAACTGTCAAGTTCCAAACATTTTCCTCCCCTCAAAAGAACACCCTGTATCCATTAAGCATCCACTCCCCCATTCCCCTCTCTACCGATAGACTTTTGTAGTGGCTGGGGGAGGGGGAGGGTTCTCTACAATGAGGCCTTAGTTGGCCACCATTTGAGGAGCTTTGGCAAACCCTGGGTTCAAAGGCACAGGGACATTCTGTCTTACAACCAGACAGGAGCAGCCTTCCAGAAAGGCCAGAAGGTAACTTTTCCCTTTTGCTCCACACAGTCCAGTGGGGACAGTGCCAGCCTCTCCCACTCACACACAGTTTCATGTGGCCAATAGCTCGTGAGAACGAGGGTGTCACACGGGCTCCGAGACGAACCCCATAGTGCCCCACAGTCTGGGTCACTCCCCAAAAATGGCTCTGGACGGAGATCGGCTCTTACCCTTTGCTTCTCTGGGTCCACATAGCGAATGCCAAAGTAGTCCTTCTCCAGCAAGCTGTAGTAGTTGCAGATGTGGTCGATGAGAAACTGCCCTTTGGTCTCTCTCTGCAAAGGAAGCACATTTAAGATTCAGCCGGAGCTCACCTTGCGCATTCAAGTCCACAGCGGCCTCGTTCACCCCATGGATCTGTGCTTAGAAAAATGGATGCGTTCACTGCCGTCCCCAGAGCAGGAGCTTCCAAACTCTTGTAACCACAACCCTCTGTGAGAAATACATTTTACCCTGTGAACCATTAGACGCACACACACACACACACACACACACACACACACACGAAACCAAAAGAAACACCAAGAGGTGCCAAAAGGACATCCACCAACACCCCGCAGAGATATTAAACAGTGTGCTCTAATATGTTCCATTTTATTCGAATACATGCCATTTAATTTCTCTAATGCTATTCATAACTCAGAACACTGATTTCACAACTCAATACCTTGTGGAGACCCACAGTTTGCAAACCCTCTTAGAACACATACAACGCCCCTGACGGCTTGTTCTAATTGCTTTGTACATATTCCCAATGATCCTAAGAAGAAGGCCGCACTCTATATCTGAGGAAACTGAGGCACAAAGGGGTTCAGTGACTTGCCCAAAGTCACACAACTTATAGGGAGCAAGGCAGGATTTGAACCAGGACACTGGCTGCAGAATCCGGGCTCCTGCTGAGCCACCTTGTCTCCCTGGGGCATCCATGGGTCCCCAGCAGCTCTGCCAGGAGCAGGGTCTGGTGGGTGTGGCAGTGCAGTGAGTGGTATGAGACTACCCAGCTCCCACCGGGAATGGTGGCAAACCTGCTTCCTCGGGCCTCAGAGCCCCTGTATCACAGCCAGAAATCAACACAGAAAGACATGATGAGGGACTCAGGGAGCCCAGGATGGGTATCCCAAGACAGGCCCCTGTGACCTTGAGTAAACCCCTGGGCTACTTCTACTTGGGTAAAATGAGATGGCCGGACTAGATGATTTCTATGTTGGGTAGAGTATTTTTCCTTCTAAAATTCTATGAGTGGAAGACACACCAGCCAAGTCTGATTAAGATAAATACCACTACAACAAAGCCTTCTTAAGAGCAAAGACCCTTCCAAGCCCTCATCAGCATATCTGTTAAGATTAATTTCTGCTTCAATCAAAGTTGCTGACAGACCCACGAAATGTTTTACGGATGGAATGCGACCTATAAAAATAAATGAAGAAATTAGACACGTTAAGTGAGCCACTCCCCCAATCCACCAAAAATCATTTCGGAAGATCAGTTTGGTCTATGTTACATGATGATCTTTTCATGAAAAACTACCATCAGCTCAGGAAGCCGGATGACCAAACCACTCACTGCCTTGGCACGCACCGTACTGAATGAAGGACAGCCGCTTATCAGCACACATTATGGTATGGAGCCTCCATTTGCCCAAAATCACTTTTGAGGGAATCTTTGAGATTTTACTTCCTTTCTAAGAGAAACCATCTGATGTAGCTCAAAAGAGACAAAACTATCAAAATGGAATTTGTTCTTAAATTTCTGTAATTGCTTTTCAACCCAGGAGGCTCAAATGACAAGCTATATTTGGTGACAGCTGAATTCAATGCCCAGAAAATAATCAATGGACTTAGTCCCTTTTCCATATACACTCTGCAATCCATTCATCGTTAAAAGGTTGCTGCATTATCAACTCACTGGACTTAACACATGAGTTCATCATCTTATGATCGAATGGCAAACCTTTCTTCATTAGGATTACTATGGGGAACTCCCCCCTACCATATGCAACAGACACAAGATATGTGGGTCAAGGCAGTGTATTGCAATAATACGGGATTGAGTGCTGCTTGATTGGACATGACAGATACTGCTGACATTTTGCCCTAAAGAAGATGTACTCAACAGCACAACAAAGATTTTTTTTAAAAAATGATGAAACACACCAAAATATACCCTCCAGCAGTATCTCCTTAGACTACACAAGACCCTTGAGAGCAGAAAATGCTGCTGCAGACAGTGTGGTGACTGGAGTGTCACGGATGGCTGGAACAGGGTCAATGCCTTCCAAAAAGCAGATCAGACTAGTTCCAGGCCAACAGGTGCTTTCTGGGTCTTTGCTACTCAAAGGACAGCTCGCGGACCAGCAAATACGGCAGAGCAGCAGCACCAGTGTCACCCGGGAGGGAGCTTGTTGGGAACACAGAATCTCAGGCACTGCTCCAGACCTGCTGAACCTAGTCTATGCTTTGAAAGATCCCTGGGTTATTCACATGCATATTAAAGTTTAAGACGCTTCGGTCTCTGGGACTTCTCTGACATGAGAAAAGTGCAAAATTTTACCTGTCTCCAAAGATCACTAGAAAAAACGCCACTTTCCCTTGAGAATTGTCTATTATTTAACTCACAAAAATCAAAATCCTTTCCTACCTCAGGTACACAAGCTTTCCCTGCCTTTGTCAAGGATCGTTGACTTTTGCAGTTGTGTCCCTGCATCTGTCAGCCTTGTCACCCTGAGATGCTCCATAGCTGTGCCAAGGAAGCCAGTTTACAGACCCACATGCTCCTGCCTCGAAATCTGGATTATGTTCATAAGTCGTTTAAGTCCCTATTATCATCGTTTCTGTGCACCAACCTCAGTTCTTGCACTAAACAAAAGGCCGTACAGGCCTAGTACCAAGGGCTGGAAGAGCTCAATCAGGAATGAGGTATGTGATGGGCAGAATCCAGCCATCTACTCATACACCTCACTTCAGGAGAGGGGCTTAGGGTGAACAGTGGCTCTGACCTGAACCTTTCACCCACTTCCTCCTGAGCCACTTGAGGACAGAGGCACCTTCCCTGTTGCCTAAGCCAGTGCCTGGCACCATGGATGTTACCGGATGGATAAATGAGGCATTGCTTTTCTCTCATGGAAAACCCGAGGTCTGGGAACTAAAGGAAGTGCTTCCCTTTGGGTCGCACAGCACCAACCGTGAGCCTGGAGGGAAACAGTAGGGTCCTCTATCGGCCATTCCTCAAACGTAGTGGAACTTGCCACCTCTCATGCATCTCCTTCAAGGTCTGTGTGAAGAAGCGGTTATCAAAGATTTCAAGTGAAAAGACTTCTTTTTAATGTCAAGTTTTCGTTGATTCTCTCTCAGGATAGCCCCTGTATTTCCAGTACTGATTGAATGGCAGGGGTGGGAGGATCAAACAACAAATATAAATTCTTTAGAGCTGTTATCTAAACTATGTTTTATGATCACGATTGCATTTCCCACATGTGAAAAGTAGTAGGACATAAATGAGTGGGCAGGGCTTTGTAGAATCGTTAGGGGTCAGTGGGATTTGATAATCTGAGCCTACAGTCCTTAAGTGCTTAAGGATAGACTTTTGGGCCGGGCGCGGTGGCTCATGCCTGTAATCTTAGCACTCTGGGAAGCCGAGGCGGGTGGATCGCTCAAGGTCAGGAGTTCGAGACCAGCCTGAGCAAGAGCGAGAGACCCCATCTCTACTAAAAAATGGAAAGAAATGATCAACTAAAAATATATATATATGTGTGTGTGTGTGTATATATACATATATATACATATATATATATGTATAAAAATTAGCCGGGCATGGTGGTGCATTCCTGTAGTCCCAGTTACTCGGGAGGCTGAGGCAGAAGGATTGCTTGAGCCCAGGAGTCTGAGGTTGCTGTGAGGTAGGCTGACGCCACAGCACTCTAGCCCAGGCAACAGAGCAAGACTCTGTCTCAAAAAAAAAAAAAAAAAAAAAAGGATAGACTTTTGATGCTATCTCTAAATGAGGTTATACCTTCCCAGAAATGCACTTACAGGGTTGAAAGAATTTGTTTACCTACATATTTAAACTTGTGTCTCAATACTGGGCCATATCACCTATAGTGTGTTGTGAATTAATATTTTTATAGATACTATACTAAAATAATGTGAATACAATTGATTGTAATATTTTTAATGTGTTGAAAAATCTATAAACCAGTGCTAAACAAGGTGTGGTCCATGCACCAGACTGGAACATGAATAGTTGTGACTGGTCCTCCATGAGACAAGTGTAGAAATTAAGAGTAATTTATTTTTATTGTGTTTTCTACAAGTATTGGTCCAAAACAGATTGGGACAACAAAATCTAGTACTGGTCTCTCACCAAGAGAGTTACAGACTCTCTGATCTAAGCTGTGCCACCAGGTTTGGGGTTTCCGTCTGGGATTTCTTTATTCCAGGAGCCTCAGAGTGTAAAGGAGGCTGAGTCCTCTCTGCCACCTTCTCTGCCCATTTTGTGGACAATTCTTGGTGTCTGTGTGGGTCCCTGAATTCCCTTCAATGAGCCCATAGTCTCTCAGGGTCCTCTCCCAGAGGATGGAAAGGACCAGTCTACTGCGTACTTTGGCAGGACACTTGGCATGATTCTGGGCGTTTCAAAAGGCAAATTCTCTCAGTGAGTTAAAAACTCACTGGTGTGGCAAACTAGGCTCCATTTCAAAGGACTTTATATAACATAACTACATGTCTGATTGAGGAAGGTTTGGGAAGGGTTGGTTAATCATTTTGAGGCAGTGCAAAGATAATTTAGGTGCTCTGAGTCTCTGCCTCCTGGCCTGGAAGCTAAATTATACCAGCTTTCATGGGTAAGCTGGGCATTAAAGGCACTATTTGTAAAACATCTTGTTGGACACATAGTAGCTGCTCAATGAGTGAAAACTGTACTATTATTGCTGTTTGTAATAAGGTGACTTTTGTTCTTCTGAGGTCCGTGGCCCCTTCTGCTCACTACACGCTGCTGAGTGGGCTGGGTCAGTAGTAAGATATGCAGATGATGGGACAATGTATCATTTTCTCAAAGAATGGGTTTGATTTGCTGGCTTATACCCCATGGAACCTAATTCTTGTAATCACAAACTAGTCTACTTGTCAGAAAATCCTACACTAGAGACTACACACCAAAGACTACACTAGAAAACAGAACAAGCTACTGTCTCTAATCTTGTTTCCACCACTTTCCAGCTGGGTGGCCTTAACCAACTCATAAAATCTCTCTGTGACTGTTTCTTCTTCTGTAAAGGGGGAATAATGATGGTAACTTCCAGATCTACCTCAATGAGCCTTAAAGTTATTTTAAGGCTCAATCATGTATTTGTGAAATATCTATTATGCAATAGGCATTGGGATAGGGACTAGAGATAAACAGTGAGTGAAACTTATCAATTTATCATCTCACAGACCTTCAAACCCTGTGCTTTGTAAAACGTGAAAGCACTTTGTAAACTGCTAAGCACCACACCACTATACGATGTCATTACTAATGACATTAAGAATAATCTCAATCTTAAATCTTTGTCTCCAATTTTACAGATCGTTTTAGATACAAGGAAGTTGAGCAGAATAGCACTCACTTCCCGGAATTGGACTCTATGGGGAAAAAAGTGAACAAAGAAATAAAGAACTCAATTCTTTGCTTGACTCCTGTGCAGCCAATTGCTGACGATGCATTTACTTCAACTCCCCAGTTCAGTGGCAAAGTTAAAGCAACAATAAATTTGTGCTTAAAGAAAAAGAGCAAAGAAATCAATGCCTAAGTCAGCAATACCTTGTCTTCAATAAAAAATGTCTGGCCGATTTCAGTACCCGATTCCTAAAACTCTACGCCAAGACATTTTGTTACCTTTTAGGTACTGGTTAAGTGGGGAACACAGCACCAACCTCAAAATACTTATAGATTGCTATAAACCAAAGTTTAGAGTTGGAATAGCTACCTTCAGGAATGAAGGTATGAATGTAGTAATTAGGACTCCTATTTATTTAACACTTGCTGTGCACCAAGAACTTGCTACATACTTTGCATTTAATCTTCTGACTACCTAGACAATCCATTGAGGTAGTTAATATTCTCACCATGTTACAGACAAGGAAAATGGACTCAGAAACATTACGCTTGTTTGTAGGGATGTCAAAGCCAGGTCTAACATGGATTTCAAAGCCATTCTAGGAACTCAATTTGCCTACATGCCCCTCTTCCATACGTGGAGATAGAGAAAAGCAGCAATATGAGGATTTGGTAACATTGTCAAGCTCACCAGTTGCTAGAATTTGGACACTGGTGGGAAGGAGCTCTGGGTTACCTACCACAACACCAGGCTGGGGAGAGGCAGTTTTTTAAGATACAAAGCGCCTTACAATAGACTTCATTGGTTGACTGCCCAGCATCTCTGTACCCCTTTGTCTTTCCTAATGACCCCCTCAGGTATGCACATGCATGTACACACACACGCAAGTACACACATGAGCCTCAAGGAACTGTGTTTGACCTACCCCAATCTCCAGGGATCAAGCTTGGTTGGTATAAGGGTAATCCTACCTCTCTCATCTGATTGGTTCAGAAAGGACAAGTGACCCATATTAGGCCAACAAGACATGAGGCACAATTTATTGGGGTTTCTGGGATGATTTTTGTTTACTCTTATTAAGCAGCTTTGAGAAGAGAGTTTCTCTTCCCTCTGGATGATACACAGAGGCATGAGGCCCGGAACTGCTGCAGCCATCTTGAAACCAGACTGAGGATGAAGCCAAAACAGCCGCAGAGAAATGGAGCCTGTGTCTCCAGACTGTCAGTCTGTTAATGTGAATTTCCAGGGATGCCCATGAAATTCTTTGTTATTTCAGCTAGTACATATTGGCTTTTCTGCTTGTTGAAACCAACATTTTCACTTGGGAGAGAAGACGAACCCATCAAAGTAGAAGAGTTCAGAGGGAACAATAGCCCTGGTGTGAAACATGGTTTCAGGGGCACCCGCTGGTGAGCCCAGAGCTGAGTATATCCACTGACATGTTATGTCCAGTCAGCACAGTGTTTTGGCATTTTTAAGTCAGAAGACTGCACAGGAAATCTGGATACTAGCTACTGTTGAAAATCTGGGGGCTCTGGGAGCTGGACCGTATAGGTCTGCTGGAGTTTGGTATCTATCTGCCACTCCTTTCCCTGGGGAATGAACTCCAAAGCCCACCCTATTCCACTTTTCCTGCTATCTCCCCCTCTTCCCATTTTCCCCATTTCCCTGATCTCCGGAGGCATTTCAGTTTACCACCCTTAATCTGGGCAACCTAGAAGTCTCAGAAAGGGTTCCTTGAAAGAATTTTCCTTGGAAGTGCTCAAAGCACTCTCAGAGTCAGGAAAAGTCCTCAGCAGACACAGCTTGGAGCTGCCCACTAAGACTATCCAGACACTGAGGTACTGGGACCCTTTGGAGGAAGAAAGGCCCAACACAGAACAGAGACATGGGAGAGGCTCACTGGAATGAGGGGAGCAGGCAAGGGCCAGAGGAGTCAGAAGCACAGCCCCAGGATGCTGGAAACAGTCCACTCTGGGGTTGGCACTGTGCCTCCCAGAACCCCTCTGTGACAAACAGAGTGGGAGCTGTGAGACCTCATTTCCTGGTAATGAAGGTTGTGAGGTTCTCGTTCAAAGGACTCTGGCGCTTGGCACCCTATGCCTGCAGATGTCACTCTTGAGGAGAAGGGGAAGCCGTCACAAATGCATATCTGGGGAAGATCGGAATTGTCTCTGCCAATTCTTCTGCCTGGGAATTAAGAATCCAATTCCCATCTGGGTGCCTAGAAACTCCAAGGCGAGCTTCTAGCTAATTATCAGGCCCTAAACAGCAACTAAATGCTCAGTTTGCTGTGAGGATTATGTCTTCTAGGAACAGATGGCTGCATTTCTCTGGTGAATTAAGGATGTTAATCCATTTACCTTCATGGGCAGATGAAATAGAATAGCAATGAGAAATTGGTGAACTAAATAGTTCTCGATTGTGAAGGACAAGCATTTATTAATTTAAGAAAGATTGTAACTTGATTGAACAACTTTTATGTTCATTTTTATATGTTTTGTCTGTTTTTACTCCGCTAAAAAAATTCAAGCCTATTTTTGCAAATTCACACATTTTGTTATGGTACGGACCATAGGTTTAACCAAAACAGCATCTCTTTAGAAATAAATTACCCATTATAATCAGATTTTAAACAGCAAGTGATATATTGCTTTGTTAATTGTTCCTTCCCATTGCAGAGAGTAACTAGTATTTGATATTTGGCTGTGACACATATTTGGAAAATTGCATCATTCCAAGACAATAAGGAAAAAACTAATATTAGAACTGTTTAAATGGGGGAAAACATAAAGAAAAACAAGAACAGAGGGATCGCTCATGGTTGAATCTATGGTTCTCACACAGAAATTAAAAGTTGCTTTGATTTGTGTCATTAAAGTATTTTCAGATGTCTGGAAGGTAAACCCAAGATCGGGAGAGCATAAATACCTCATTCAGAATACACATCTGTTTTAGAGTAATAATCAGTAGATATGGCTAAGATAATTAAAAATATAGGCAAAATTTACTAAAGACATTTTTATTCATAAGTTGGTGGAGGGTTATGACTGTAGCAGTGACCTAAAAACGAAAAAATAAGAATAAAAACAACTACCACAGCCAGTCACTCATGAGGAAAAAAAATCATTTGTTGCCTAAAAGTGAGCACCTGGCTGCAAAAATAAAGGCAGGACACAAGTGACCACCTCACTGGTGGTAGAGAATCAAAAACCAACTGCTTCCCCAATGTCCGTGGCAGCCCCCACACACTCTGAGCACACAGAAGTATACTGTCATCATCACAGCAAGAGGCTTAGTAGCACGCAGGATAGGGAAGGTAAAAGGGTCCTAAGGAAGAAAGACAAAGAAATGGTGCATCCACGAGAAGATGAAGCAGCCAGAACAGGTGGTCACTCTGTTACCTGGGTGCTGAACAGTTTCTTCTGAAGGAGTGCTGTAGCTGAATAAGCAGGGTAGCTTGGAGTTAGTGATGTTTGCCTTCTTTTTGTTTTTCTTGTGGGTGTTTTCTGCTTCCATGGCGTCTACTGTGCTGCATGGCTTTCATTCTGAAAAATGCCTTGTGTATCTGTTTCCAGTCATTGGATCATTTCTGGTCTAACTGGCACACAAACCCATCCCAACACTTAGGGAACCATATTTGATTTGTCAGCTCTTCTTAGCAATTTTTGCCACAGATTAGGGCTCAAAATGTTCTTCCTTCCCCATCTTTTTCTTATTTTTCCTGTTTCAGGATTTTGTGCTGGGCCCAATTCTTGAAAGCACTCACTTCAGAATAAGTTAAAAGTTTTCCAACTCTAATCCTTTCTACAATTTCAACAGTGTGTTTCTTTTTTTAATCTCATGCTTAAGAAACTACAACTAAGGCTCAAAGAGGCTGATTAACTTACCCAAGGTCAACATAGCTAGAAAGTGGTAGAGTCAGTATTTAAACTCAGCTCTACTTGGTTTGGTTATTATTGCCAAATTTTCACATAGTTATAAAGAACTAAATAACTTCTTCAACTTGATAAAGAATATCTACAAAAAACCTATAGTTAGGTTTTATATTTCATACTTGATGTGGAGAAACTAGATGTTTTCCCTTAAATAGGGAATGAAGCAAGGATGTCCCCTCTCATTACTTCTTTTCAACATCATACTGGAAGTCCTAAGTAATGCAATAAGACAAGAAAAGGAAATAAATGGTATGCAGATTAGGAAGGAAGGAATAAAACTGTCTTTGTTTGCAGATAGATCAGATGGCATGATTGCCAATGTAGAAAATCCCAAAGAATCTACCAAAACAAAACAAAATAAAACAAACAAACAAAAAAATCCCTGGAACTAATAAGTGATGATAGCAAGGTTGCAGGATACAAGAGTAATGTACAAAAGTGAATTGTTTCCCTATATACCAGCAATGAACAACTAGAAGTTGAAATTAAAAAGACAACACCATTTACATTAGCACCAAAAAAATGAAATACTTAGGTACAAGTCTAACAAAATATGTACAAAACCTATATGAGGAAAACCACCAAAATCTGATGAAAGAAATAAAAGAAGAGCTATATAGAGAGATATTCCTGTATCCTTGAACAGAATAGGAAGACTCAATATTAAGATCTCAAGCCTTCCCAACTTGATCTATAGATTCAACCTCAATAGGATATTGATGACCTGATTATAATGATTTTGAGGAAAGGCACAAAACTCAGAGCAGCCAACACAATATTGATGAAAAACAAAGTCACAGGATTGATACAACCCAATTTCAAGACTAGCTATAAAGTTAGAGTGATCAAGACAGTGTGGTATTAGCAAAAGAACAGACAAAGAGCACAATTAAACAGAAGAGAAAGCCCAGAAATAGGCCCACACAAATACAGTCAACTGATTTTGACAAAGGAGTAAACGCAATGTAATGGAGGAATGACAGTCTTTTCAACAAACGGTGCTGGGAAAATAGGACAAACACATGCAAAAATGAATCTAGACACAGACCCTACAGCTTTCACAAAAATTAACTCAAAGTGGATCATCCACCTAAATGTAAAATGCAAAATTATAAAAATTCAAGAAGATAACAGCACAAAATTTAGGCAACGTGGGGTTTGGCAATGACTTTTTAGATACAACACCAAAAGCACTGTCCGTGAAAGAAAAAATTGATAAATTGGACTCTATTAAACTAAAACTTCTGCTGAATGAAAGAAACTGTTGAGAGAATGGAAAGACAAGCTAGGATAAATATTCACAAAACACATATCTGACAAAGGACTTATATTCAAAATACACAAAGAATTCCTAAAACTCAACAGTAAGAAAGCAAACAACCTAATTTTAAAATGGGCAAAATATTTGAACAGCCACCCCACCACAAAAAAGATGTATGGATGGCAAATAAGCATATGAAACAATGCTCAACGTCGTATGTCGTTGGGGAATCACAAATTAAAATAACAATGAGATCCCGTACACACCTACTGGATGGCTAAAATCCAAAACACTGACAGCATCAAATGCTGACAAGGATGTGGAGCAACAAGAACTCTCATTCATTGGTGGAAATATAAAGTGGAACAACTACTTTGGAAGAAGCAGCTTGGCAGTTTCTCATAAAACTAAACACAGGCTTACCATTTGATGCAGCAATTGTGTCCCTAGGTATGTACCCAAAAGAGCTGAAAACTTATGCACACACAAAAACCTGCTCAAAAATGTAGCAGCTTTATTCATAATTGCCAAAAACTGGAAGCAACCAAGATGGCCTTCAGAAGGTAAATGGATTAACAAACTGATACATCCATACAATGGGATATTATTCAGCAATAAAAAGAAATGAACCATCATGTCACAAAGAGAAATGGATGAACTTCAAATGCATATTATGTGAAAGAAGCTAGTCTGAAAAATTTGCATACTATATACATACATATGACATTCTGGAAAAGGCAAAATTATAGAACAATAAAAAGATCAGTTGTCTTCAGGGTGGCAGTGGGGCAAGGAGTGACAAGGTGAATGAAGCACAGGGGACTTTTAGGGCAGTGGAATGATTCTGTGTGACACTCCAGTGGTGGATACGTGGCTTGACGCGTTTGTCAAAACCTGTGGAACTTTACAGCACAAAGTGGAACTCTAATAAAAACTATATATTAGTTAATAATAATATATCAATATTGGTTCATCAAATATAACAAATGTAACACACCAAGGCAAGATAACAGGGGAAATTGTGGGGGAGGGGATTATAGGAAACTCTTTGTACTTCCTGCTCAATTTTCCTATAAATCTAAAAGTACTCTAAAATAAAAAGATTATCAGGGAAGGAAAGGAAAGGAGAGGGAGGGAAGAAGGAAGGAAAAGAAAAAACGGAAGACCAACAGAGAAATTCAGGGGATGAACATAAAATTTGCAATTGAAGAGACCAACCAACAAAAAAATTTCAAAAAATAATGTAGTTATTCAAAATAAACATGTATGCAAACATGTTTTCTTTTATTATTAATATCTAAAGTTCCAAAGAGGAAAATACATTTTTAAGTGATCCCTACTATAGTAGTTGAGGTAAGATTTTAGGCAAAGTGCTTTGAGAAGTGAACTGTTTTTATTAAACAATGCTTCCTGAATTTAAATACAACTTCGCTTAATATCTGCCTTTTTTTCTTAGTCTAGCCTATGATCTGCAATCCAAAGTGTCAGTGGGTTGACACCACAAAGGTTTATTTCTCACGTAGTGTCCACGTCCAGTGCATATTGGCAGGGGAGAGCTCTGTTCATCTCGCTTTGGGGTTCAGAAGGATCGAGGCTTCCTCCTGACAGCTGCTTCAACAATTACCACAGCAGTGGGAAGGGAGGGTGGTGAATCCCACACTGGATTTTACACATTCTGCCTGGAAGTGACATTTGTCACTCCAGCTCATTGGCCAAAATGAGTCACACACCTAGCCTAACTTCGGAGAGTGTAAGGAAATGAAATTCCACCACTTGCCTACAAGGATGAGAAAAAGAATGCTTGTGCACAGTCCTAACACCTATCACCCGAGGGCTCAGTCCACCACTTGGTTTCGTTACCATAACATGCTGGATCTGCCCTCCACAAGAGCATTTTTTGAATATTCACCTAAAAATAACAGCCTTGTCACTCATTTCACAATCCTTACAAATTTACCTCAGGCATTTCCATAATTAATCCTAAACTGTTATTTGCATTTTAAGGAATTCAGTGAGTTTGGAGGCCACGGTCTAACTAAAATCACCTGTTGATCATATTTTTTAAAATGATTTGTGATTACAGGGCTCCAAGAAAAATATGGCAACAGTCGATTAGGAGTTGCCATTCACACCCAGGAAGCAAGGTTTCTACACGTGGCATTCCTGATGCACCCAGGAGTTTAGAAAGGAAGACAGAATTCTTCCTTTTGAAATTTCATACAGGATGGTGACACCAAGATCATCAGTCAAGGGAAAAAAAAAACAAACAAACCCATGGGTCCAGTTAAGCCTAGACCCCTTCCATACTCCCGTCTATCTGACAAGAGCCCTGGGCAGAGGGATTCCCCAGTTTCTGAGAATAATCTGACAGGGCAGCTCTTGGTCTCTGTAAGATGGGGGTGGGGAACCTACCAGAACAAGAGTGGTTGGATGGTTTATGGGGAAATGTAGAAATTCATTATCACTTGCACAGTTCACTAGGCTTTGCGCAAGTAGGGGGGAAATCCCTTCAAGCTGGGCCCATGAGAAAGGAAAACTAAACAAGGGCAGAGGGTTGATAAGACAGGGAGGCTATATACACGTAGCCCTGATATAACCAGGGAGTCCACATGGATCAGTCTCTGCAGGGCTCAGACACATTGAAAGAGAAGCAGGTCAACAGCAAAAATACTCAAAAAGAAACATAATTCTTCATTAGTTTTCAAGGAACATTAAAGAGAGCCTAAGATCTAAGCCACGATGACATTTCCCAAAAGCCCGTTAACCAGTTTAAACTTTCTTGTAGCCTCAAGGTGCCTCAGAGACTCTCAGTTGCCAAAACTTCCAAATTCCCTCCCCCTAGGCCAAGCCCATGAGGCTTTATCTTTTCTCTCCCCACCCCTGACCTAACCCCTAATATTATGTATGTTGGTAGCTTTTTGTGCAACAAGAAATCATCTTTCTTCTCCACGAGAGAGGAGGAAGGAGAAATTGAGAAGGTCAAGGTGGAGGGTGGCTTGAACCCATGTGTGTGCTTAAAACTACTGGGGTAATTAGTGTTTTAAAGGGGCCTCTGCAGTGGGCCAGAGCATATCACGGTCATCATGGTGTAGCTGGCCTGGGAAGCATCCTGAGAAGACTGAGAAGGCTGGGGGTGTGAGGGGCTGAGCAGGAAGAGAGATCCCACCAGACAATAAGGTTAGCTGCAGACTATCTTCTGCTGCTTTGGCACACACGCAGCTAAACATGGCCACAACATGAGAAATTACAATCCAGTGTCACACAGACAAGAAGTATGGCAGAGGTCACAGCCATATAGGAATAACAGCTATATATTACTGAGCTAACTATAAATGAAGGCCTGTGCTAAGTGTTGCACAGAGATTATGTCATTTGCTCTTCCCCCAACCCTAGCATCAGCCTTATTTGGGTGGATGACCTTCTAGAAATGTATGAGTTCCACCCACCTCCATTTCTAATTCTTCCAGGCCACTTTTTCTTTTCTCTCAAATTCTACTCCTTATTTCTAACCCAGCATGGCCCACATTCCACCCTGTGAAGACCTAACGTCTCACTTCAATATCGTCATTCCAGAAGGTTCCCAGTAGCCCCGCAATCAGCAGGCCTGCAGCCCACACAGCTCCTGGAATTCCTGAAACAACCACTCAGTGTGCTGAGGGGATTCCTGCGCGCACGTGCACACACACACGGAGGCTGGCACACACACGAGAACAATTTGTCACAAATATTTAAAGACTCAAAGATGTAGGCTGGGCTCCCGACTATCACACCTACCCCTTTCTTCAAGCGATTAGTCACTGAGGAGGAAAAACATCTCGGTTATATTTACATCTCTTCTGACTACACAGCAACCCAAGCCAAGGGTATTTCATTTTGATGAAACTGAAAATACAGAGAATGATTGATGTGAATTTTAATCACCATTATCAGCTATCAAAAACCAGCTTTCTTCTTCAGGCCTCCTCTGCCTTTTTTTATTCTGGGTGGCAGACAGCAGCTTCCTGAAGGAAGGAAAATTATCACATCCAATCCAGCAGCTCTTTCTTCCTGAAGAACGTTTCCATCCATTGTTTAGCAATGCATCACAGCAGAGCCCGATGGCACTGCATAAACACAGAAGGATGCAGGGAAATGCATGCTCAGAATTGAGTATAAGAGGGAGGACCCCCCTTTAGTGATTCACTCTTCAGAAGGCAAGCAAAGATATTCAAAACAAATGCAAAAGGAAAAAAAAAAAAACAAAATAAACCATTTTTGTCAGATTTGTACATTTTACATATGTGTGCATATTTATACACACACACAAATTTATATACATATAGACACAAAGAATAAAGACTTGAAGGCCAAAAAGCTAAATGTTGATGGTGATATCTGTGAGAGATGAGAGTTAGGTTATTTTAGTTTTTTCTTTGTGCCTTTCTATGTGCATTTTCTAGCTTGTCTATAAACAGCAGGCATTAGGTTGATTATCATATAAAGATAATGTATTTCTTTTTAACTACACAGAGTAAAGGTTAACCCTTTAAAAGTAACACACAGAGTATATTTCCATAGGCCAATGACTAGAAGTGTCCTTAAGACTCACAAACCAGAAATCTCCTTATCACATTATCCAGAAGTACTGTCTCAGGAGATAAGAGGCTGAGAGGAGAGAGAATATCTCTGATCTTTAAGTCCCATTACTGGCTTAGAGTCCCCTGCCTCTGCCAGCTGATGGCCCTGGGCAAGTCACCAACCTTTCTAAGCCTCCAAGTGCCCAGGTGTGCAACAGCGGGTGATGATGGTGAAGGTCCATCCCAGACCCAAGCTCAGGCGGTTCTGGGTTTCCATGCCGCCTTGTTAGCAGAGCATTGCCCTGGCTTTGTCCCAGGGCTCACGTCAATCCACTTGCATCTGAACCCAATCCAATCAGCCGGGTCCCCCAAAAGTTGCATCAGGGGATGAAGAAGGGGTGGTTCCGGGAAGATAAGGAGGCATGGTGTTGAAAACATCCATCATTCACCCTCCAAGCCCATGCCTGTGATGAGGGTGGGACCAGACCTGGTAGACAGTTTTAGCTTGACAAGTGTGTTGGGGGTGGGACAAGGCTGCATAATTGGTTCTTACTTTCTATCCTGACGAAAATTCTGCCAATTTTACTCGGTCACAGATTAAATCAAACAGTTACTTATGTTTCATTTCACATAGGCAATTTCTTATCTTTTTCAACAATTCTATCACATTCCACTCCCCCTACCCACACCCGCTACACACATGCTCTGAGAAGTTGGCTGCAACACTAATTACAAGGCAGCTTGGGCTGGGAATCAGAAAGCAGATAAACAGTATTGCTAAGGAGCTACACAGATCTTTAGACTTTCTAGAGCACAGAAAAGCCCTTCTGTGATCCTTCTGCCTCCAGTTACCCAACACCAACTTCCCTGCTTCCCTCTCCCCCACCACCCACACCTACTAGCTCCTGTCTCTTTCTATGAAGGGCCTCCCCATCCACACGGCCAAAAGTTGGAATGTGAGAAGGAAAAAATCAAAGGCCACCAGAGCCATAGAACTCTTCATGAGGAGCTTCAGCATCCTAGAGAGCCTGTCTGGGAGCATCGCTCTCGGTCTCTACCACACAGTTTCCATGCACATGCTTTGTGCGAATGAGGGGAAACAACAGCCTAAAGATTCCACCCAGGCCTCTTGGGAAGGAAGAAAGCTCCCACAGGCAACTCGCCAGTTCATTTTAAGGAGCTCAAGACAGAAAGGGAGTTGGTTTTTTCTCCTGCAAGTCAACAAAAGGAACTGGTGATAACCCTCCCAGATCAGAACATAGCTTTCGACCCCTGAGCAATGCTCCTCGAAGTTATACACTGTATCCTACAAAGATGGTTCCTTGGCCATTGGACAATGAACAGGAAGTCAAAGGGTCCCTATTCGGTGGCCAGTGAATGCAAGCCAGTGTCTGTGAGCACACGCTCCACTGGAGAGGGCAGGCAAATCCGTAAATATAAACTGTACGTTGTCTGTCGTTCAAGTTGCTAAGTTTTATTTTGCTTTTGTTATTTGGTTGGTTTTTGCTTTATTTTCCTCCAGTTCATTTTATCATTCAAAATACTCCGCAAAATGCCCCAACACCAAGATTTCACTCATGCCATCCCCTGCATCAACAAAGCCCTCCCCTCTACCTACCAAAATTCTGTTATTGAAATGTTCGCCCGCTCAGGGCAGAGAATTCACTGCTGGATCTGCTCCTGCATCAGAGCCCTCACACCACCTTCAACGACCTGTCCTCTGACCTCATTTGGAAACTGATGAAATATCATCTTGGTCATGTCTCATATTGTTGTCTGGTACGGTTGTATAACTCCAGTTTTATCACCTCTCTCAAACGTTCTTTTCTCAAGTGAACTTTTTTTTCATCAAATTATTCATTGTGCTTCACAGGATAATTCGTACATGGTAAATATTTAGTAAAAATATATATTAAGCCATAATGAAATACCATTTTTACCTACCAATTTCACAAAGCCACATAATTCTAAAAATAGCTACCCATGGCAAGAGTGCAACAGTGGAATCGCATACTAATAGAAGTCAAAATCAGACTGGATATGGGAGAAAATTGTTCAGATATAATGTAGGAGATTTTTAATCTCCATATGTTTCCCTGAGCCGCCACTCCCCCTTTTAAGAGGTATTAGGCTCTGCAATCCCTAACCTCAGAGGATACATTTAACAGAGTGAAAATGAGCAGCTGGTGAGACCTCCTGGATTTTGTTTTCAATGTCTACATCCACTGAGGAGAACAGAATTTGATGGGTTTTGCAGTTATCTGTTACTGTGTACCAAGCCATTCTAAAACAATTATTAAGTATTCTCTCATAGTTCTGTGTATTGACTGGGCTCAGCTGGATGGTTCTTGCTGGGGTCCTTTATACTGTCACCATCCAACATGGAAGCAACTGAAGATTTCTTCACTCACATGTCTGGTGCCTAGGCCAGGCTCGCTAGAACAGCCAAGGGCTTGTTGGGCTTCTCTCTCTCCCTCCTTCCTCCCTCCTCCTTTTCTCTCTCTCTCCTTCTCCTTCTCTCTCTCTCTCCCTCTCCCGCTACCCATGCAGCCTCTCCACGTAGCCAGCTTGGACATCCTCACGCTATGGCAGTCTCAAGGAAGCCAGACTTCTCAGTGGGCAGCTTGCCTCCCCCAGAGGACCCAGGCAAAAGTTGCCTTTCACACACCACCATTTCCACTGCCTTCTACTGGTTATAGGTAGGTCACTAAACGCAGCCCAGACTCAAGGGAAGGGCAATTAAAGGTTTCCTCTCTGTGGGAGGAGTAGCTAAGAATTTATGGCTATTGTTAAAGTTCCACAAGGAAAAAGAGACTTCTTCCAGGTTGAAGGAAAGAAGGGACAATCTGTATGAGCCTGAGCAGGCTCCTTGGATATGCTCTGCACTGGCACAAAGACATTAGGGAGGAAAAACGTGGTATAAATAGAGAAAAAAGACCACAAACTCTGGCTTTCTGGCCTCACCATGTAGCCATGTCCCAAGAATCCCCACGGGGTCCAAGGGGCAGGCTTACGTGGACACACAGCCAATGATGAATCTGTCTCCCTCAGATATCTTATCACCCGTTGAGATTCCAGAACCTGGCACAACTGCTAGGTGGAGGAAAATTTAGAAAAGACAGATGAAAATTTTCCAACAATTCCAGCAGGAAGGGGGCTTGGCATTAAAATTAGGATGATTTATGGAAAATAGAGTTGCGGTATCTCCTCCAGCCTGGGTTTGGGAACTGACCTTGGTGTCAAACCCTAAAGTTCATTTCTTCCCACCTGACTCTGGAGTGAAGTCACTTTGCCTCCAGAAGCTGGGCCCTCTGCTCTATCTCCTTTCATTGCTAGTGACCAGAGGAGAGTTAGGCAACTGGCACCCTCGGGCACAATCCACAGCAGCACAGGAATTGGAAGATCAACCAGTCAAGTGCAGAGGAGATGCCGGGGAGGCTAACACAGAGCTCACTTTGGAGATGGATTTCTCCTCCCCTGCTGGGCAAGAGGAACAAAGGGAGAGGGCAGCAACCCTGCCAGAACCAACGTAACTCCCAATCCATTGTCCTGAAAGTCTACCCAGGCAGGTCAAAGGAGGCTGCAATAAATTACATACACTCCCCATCGCCCCAGAATAATCAGTTCTGTGCATGTCAGCAGCACACGTCAGGGAGAGCAAAGGTCATCCATCTGCAGGCACGGAGGTTAACCTTCTCTCCGCCAGGCTCCCAGAGAGTAGCCTCTTGAGGTGGGCTGCAGAGCAGAAAGGTCACAAGGATATTTAAAGGACACAATATCGAACCCAGGACAAGAAGGAAGCCGGGCATGTGGAATTGAATGCTCCCTCTCGATTTTGCAAGTTACTAGCTCAAGAAAGGGTTGGGCTGCCCCACTCTTCCTGTCTTTGGCTTGCAGCTTCCTTTCTAGCATTTATTAAGCTGGACCTCCATTTATTAAGTTTCTGATTGTTCTCTGACTGTGGCTCACTGCCTTGTCACCCAACTTCTGCCTTCTCTCAAGAAAAAACAAAAACACACCATCAGCACAGGGAAACCTTGTTGCACTTTTCCCTATGTTGGTTTGGAGGATGGACAAGAATTTTTGAAAGAGAATGTGAAACTCCAGTGTACATTGGCCACAACACACTCTTTTATACAATTACAACCATCAAATTTATTAATAAGAGCAAAGATTTTTAGCACATACTATGTGCCAGGCACTGCGATAAATCATTTACATGTATTAGCGCAGGAATGCATCCTCTTTGGTAGATAGTAATATCATTATCCCCACTTTGCAGATTGGAAAGTGGAGGTTCAGGCAACAAATACAAGCGGGACCCAGGACTTGAACTGCCCTCTGTGCCTCCCCAAAGCTTCTGCTCTTTTTCAGTAAGTCACTGGTCCTCAAACTTTGGTGTGCTTTACTTTGAGGACACTTCTTCAATAAGTTCTTCTGTTTCCCAACCAACCAATCCCTCACACAGTTTTCCCGAGCATTCACTGGACTAAGTGTGCAACTGATGGAGGGACAGATACACACATGACGATACCTCAGTGCTGTTTCCACTGGCAGCCCTCCCTCCAGGTCAGACCCCTCCTAATTTTGCTTTCACTAGACCAAGGACACCATTGTCCTTGTGTCTTACTGGTTTTTCAGCACTCTCCTTCCTTTCACACATGGAAGGACCAGGAAACCCTAAATTCTCTTTCTAAAAGCGACGTGTTTGCTCCCTCTCCCATCCCCGTCCTCCAACCACAGGTCAGAATAATGAGGCCAGGCCAGCCCAGAAGGATGAGTTGCTTAGTAACTGGAATCACATATCGCTGTACCTCAGAAGCAAAGGGTACCTTCTGCTGCCCCTCAGGGTATCTGGGAACATGATTCTTAACAAAAACAGTTCCTCCCCAGAATGCCTCCGAATGTTTGGAGCAGGAGTGAACATCCTCGTCTCACCTTCCTGTAGGGCTGGAACATCACCTGCCCCTTAGAGACCTGGCTTATTAAACACTCAATTGCCATCCTTGCCTAATGCTGCAGGCCATTTTCCTCTCCCAGGCTTGTAATAAAGTCATTTTGGAGTGGTACGGTAGGGACGACCATATAATTTCAGTTAATATATTAAAGGTTCAGCTCCTCGGTGCTAGCTCATTTGCCCGGTGAAAATGTATTCATCCTCATCTTGAACTGACTTCCTGAAATATCTTCATGTGTAAGTCAGTCCTTCCTGATGTGGGGAACAATGACTAGAGAGGAGAGGATGGGAGATTGCATTTATAGATTTAGAGGGCACGAGTACAGTTTTGTTGCATGGATATATTGTATAGAGATGAGGTCTGGGCTTCTAGCGTACCCATCACCCAAAGAGTGTACATTGAACCAAAGATGTAATTTTTCGTCCTTCACCCTCTCCCACCTTTGGAGTCTTCAATGTCAATTATTCCATTCTGCATGGCCGTGCACGCTCATAGTGTAGCTCCCACATATGAGAACATGTGGGATTTAATTTTCCATTCCTGAGTTACTTCACTTAGGACAATGGCCTCCAGTTCCATCCGAGTTTCTACTTTGCCTTCTTTTATTTGTTTTCAGTCAACAGGGGCATAAATAGGAGGGTAAGAATTAGAAAGAAAGGATATTTTTCCCTGGTTCTCAAGCTGCCAGGACAGTTCTGAAGCGGCTCTGGTTTTCTACAAAAACCATAAATCCTGTCGTGCTGTGTCACTGCACGAAGGTAACAACTTCCTACGTACTGATTTCCCTGAGCCTGCCCATACTTTGGCCCCTTCATTAAGTGCTCTTCAATTACCCTTTTTGACTATGGCAACTGTGTTCTGCCCTGTTTTGGATTTTGCAGTAGTTTCTAATCTTTTGCCAAGGGCTCTTTTTTAATAGCCATCCTGTCCAGAAGCATCTTAGCGTTTCAAGTGCTGGCTCCATTTTTTGAAAAAAGTCAAAGTCACATAAAACTGTCAACCACAACCTTTGATAAGCATGAAAAAGCCAACATTTAAATCTATGTTAAATATAGACAAATGTTATCAACTGTATTATTAATATGTGTGTTGAAAATACCATCTACATTTTGTGTCCCATTTTGTTATATCTTCTAATAAGGAGATTTAAATACTGATATAATTAAAATTAACAGCTTTTCCTTAATGAATTGTTTTTTAAAACATATTTAATAAACTCTGCTATAAATTATTTTTCTATATTTTCTATTAAAAGTTTCACACATTCGTCTTTTATATTTAATTATTTAATCTAGTGAAATCAATGTTGTATTATCACATAGCATAGGGGCCAACTGTCGTGTCTGTCAATAGTAATCACCAGTTGTCCCAGTATTATTTATTTAATAGTTTATTTTCTCCCCATTTGTGTGCAATACCAGCTCTATCATAAACTAAATTTCTACATGCCTCTTCTTTCTATTGGTTAATTTTCTATTCTTATGTTACCATCACCATCTTAAAGTAGATTTATAATAAATCTTGATAGCTGTTTGGACATATCTACTCCACCTTGTTTTTCTTAAGAATACCTTAGCTATTCATGGCATTTTGTATTTCCATCCAAATTTTAGAGTTAGTGTCAATCACTATATAAACATGTTGGCATTTTAATTTGAATTGCATTAAATCTATAGACTATATTGGAAGAATTGACATCATTGTGATACAGAAATTTTTAATATCTCCCATTTATGTAAAACTTCTTTAATGGCGTTGAATAATGTCTCATAATTTTCTGAGTCTTACATGTATTTATACATCTAGATATCTAATTTGGTTTTGCTACTACAATCTGTAGGTTTTGAAAAATTATGTACTCTATTAATATACTTGGGTATTGATTTGAATCCAGTTTTGAATTGATTTGAATCTCATTAAATCTAACAATTCATTAGTAGCTTCTCTTGTATTTTTTATGAAAGTTGTTTGTATATTTTTCTACATAGGTAATAATATCACAATGAATAATATTTATGTTTTCCAGCATTCTTGAAGTTTCATATGAATAAATATATGATTTAATTCTATTTTTAAACCTTCCATTTCGATTTCTTCTTTGATCAATGAGTTATTTAGAACTTTTAAAAAATTGTTATTGTGGCAACTTATTTCTAATTTTATATCCTTTGTTTATGTTACATATTTAAACACATAATATCAGTAAAGGTCCAATCAGGAGACAGGAACCACCTGCTATTTGGTAGAGAAACTTCAATATAAAGAAATACTTAGTACAAAATGTCTAATTGCCAAATTACCAAAAATAAGGCCCCAGAACCAAGTTTTTCTCTGACCTTCTCCTGCCCTCCTGTCTCTCAGTCCCATACTACCCTGAGACTGGCCATAGAAACTAGAATTCCTCTTCCCCAAGGAGGGTCACAGAAACCAGAACCCTTTTTCCTCAAAGCCAGTCATAAAACCTAAAAATATTACTCTAACTTTCCCTCCACCTTTCTGTGTGAAAACTAGCCATAAAGAAATTATCTGATTTGTCTTGTTTGAGCATAGCTCATAGTACCCCCATTCCAGAGAGGGCCCTCCCCCACACCCAGAAGGAAGGATTGCTGCTCAGAGAGGCCAAGAAGAGTCTAGACAGATAGACCTTGCTGGGTTTTCCACTCAGTCTATTAGCACTGGATCATACTCTTTTTGTACAGTCATATTTCTACCTGGTTGTCCACACTTTGTTGACCCTAAGCATAAAAATGGACAATTTTCCCTGCATCTTTGAGTCTTCATTCTGAAGGCTCTCATGTACACATTAAATAAATTTGTATGTCTTTTCTCCAATTAATGTGCCTTTTATGAGTTGATTTTTCAGCAAAACTCAGAGGGCAGAGGTCTTGGCCCCTACAATAGCATCATAGATTATCCTGAGGACCAATTTAGGAGCATCCATTCTTCTTATAAACCAACTTTTCTCCTCTTATCAAGTCGCCAAATAGTGAAGATTTTAGACCCATCCAATCCATTTTCACATTGCCACATAAGTGATATTTTAGAAATGCAAGTTTAAGCATTTTTCTCTATTGTTTATAATATTTCAATGCTTTATTCTCTTGTAGATAGAGATCTTTAATCTGTCATAAAAGAATCTTTAGTGTCTGCCCAATCCTAGTTTATTATCTACTTCCTGCCTTTTCTACACTGAATCATTGCAAGGTACTAATACACAATGGGCTCAGGTATGTGTTTTTCCTACACTCTGTCTTGCACAACATTGTTAAATATATTGGTTCTTTGCATTTGATATACTCACCATGGAGCAGTTCTACTCTTTTCCCCTACTTCTCTTTTCTGATAAATTTATTATTGACTTTAAAACTCGTATTAGCTGTGACATCAATTCAGAAATCTTTCTTCTCCTTTTTCTAGGATGGAGATTAAATGTTCTCCCCTTAGTACCACCATCAAACCCATATCATACAATTTATCATACTGCATTGTGTTACTGTCCCTAATTTACAGCTAAATCAAACTAAGAATCAGATAAATTAAGCTGTTTACTCAAGGTTATATATAGCAAGTTAATACAATTGTGCTGCTTAGTTTTCTGGTCTTCTAATTATGCTATTTGAGAGACAGAATCTAAATCATAGCATACATAATGGTGAAGTAATTCTAAAGGACATTTTCACCTAAGAATTATAAATGTTTTAAAAAGAAGCACAATGCAATTTCTTTTTTTTTTTTTTTTTAATGTGATTGTACTCAAAAACTCATTATGTGACATCTACTCCTCTCCCAGCTTCCTGGGTATAGCGGTTTGAAAAATGCTGCTCTATTTGTTTTTCTTGTCGTATCAAAAACAATAAAATCTGCTTTCCTAACCACCCCCCAAAAAAATCCATATTGAATGGTTCATCACCCTAACAATGGTCTGAAGTATTATCTACCAATTCCTCAGGGAGGGAAGGAGAAAGGGAAGAAGTTCTCAAAAGTATGGACAGTTAGTTACTCTGCCGGATATCCCTTTATAAAATTGCTTGCCTATTTGTCTAGGTGAGTGAAGTGGGGACTCCTCCCTCTTGTCAGTGGTAGTGGCAAACCTGAACCTCTTACTGTCTTAGATGAGAAGTAAGCAGTCATAGACACAACTATTTCACTACAGTTCACTATTATGTATTATTTTATCTCATTGAAGAGGGGTGAACACTTGCAAAGTAGGCAGCTTTTCACTTCATTCATTAATGTGTCAATTTTGAATCTATACACAGAAACCAGCGAACCAAGCTATCGATTCACACTTATCTCAGGTTATTCATGATTCTTCAAAATCTGCACTATTTCTGGAACCAGTATACATAGAAATGAACTTTTATCAGATAATTCTCAACACATAAGGCAGAACTGTTCTGGCTGCCCTTCTTGTCTTCCAGTAAATATTGGTGTTGGTATAGCACACATACAGTACACACACCTTAAGTGTACAGCTCAATGAATTTTTACAAAGTCAAACAAATCAAAGAACTACTATAATATTAGATCAGGCAAGAAATTATTCCTAGAGCCTCAAAAACTCCCTTCATACCTCTCAATTATTACCTCCCAAGAAGGTACCCAGTGCTCTGATTTCCATCATCAAACAGTTTTGCCTTTGTCTGAAATTTAAGTGAACGGGATTCTACAGCATTGTTCTCTTTGTGTTCTGCTTATCTAGTTCAAAATAATTTCTGATATTCATACACGTTGTTTTATGAACAGTCATTTATTCACCTTATTGCTCTACAGTATTACCATTGTATGAATATACAACTCATTTGTCCATTCCACTGTTGGGTAGTTTTCAATTTTGGGTAATTACAAATAAAGTTGCTTTGAACATACTTGTACATACTTTTGGTGAATATGTGTATGTATTTCTACTGGCTATATACCTAGGGGTGAAATTGCTAAGATACACAGTATGTAGACACTGCCAGAGAGTTTTTAAAGTGGTTGTACCATTTTACACTCCCACTGGCAATGCATAAGAGTCTTTATTTTTTAACATATTTAATTAATATAGCTTTTGGATAAAGCAGATACATATCCTACCACTGTTAAGACAAACAGAAAGACAACCGTCCCTATACCAGTGATATGACTTTTGCCACAACCAACAGGAAGAGTAACCTTTGTGAGCAGTTGAACATGTTGGCTAAATGATGCTTAAAAACATTCAGCATCAAAAATGGTCCAAATAACTAATTGCATTTGCAAGACAGTCTTCAATGTTCAGTGGACTATAATCAACTCTACTGAAAAAGTCAATTCATTTGGCTATTCAGGGCTGTATTTTGAAATTAACTGATCCTGTTGAGTATATCGAAGTATAAATCCCTCTTGTGAGGTGGCCAAGAGGTGATAACTCTCTCAAAATTAAGTAGGCCCCTCAAATCATTTTCTCTCACACTTTATGGTGCAGAAATCTAGAGAACCAACAGACATCTATTTTTCCAGGTGCCCACGCAGAATGGAAGGTCCTGTCAGTGGGGCACATTGGCCCTTCTCTCAGTCCCTCCACATCAATACACAAGGGAGCAGTGTGCCAGCCACCGATGGGCAGCATACAAAGGACACCAGGCCCCTAAATGTCCACAACAATACGTCAGCTCTCCCACCTACACGCCCGGTGGCTGGGCACAGCACACGGATCCTACTTTACTTAACAATATAGATTTTCAGCACTTCAGGCACTAATCCCTCAGAGAACTCAACTGTGAAAATTACTGTGATGTGCCCTCAAAGCCTGCTTGAGACTTGCAGTGCTTAACAGAGCCATGCTGCCTGCCCATTCCCTAGTTTCCTTAAGTTTTCCAGCATATTAATTTGATCATCAGCAATGCTTGGGCATAAACCTTAATATTGCATAATAGCTTCTCTCCGCAGTGCCTTCACTAATCTCAACTGGGTGACAGATAACTCCCTAACTCTTAGAGAGAGGCAGCAGAATAAATAACTATTGGAGATTTCTATGTCTCTTGCCAGAATGTAGCCAGACATTGTCCATTATACTACCCAATGCCTGTTACAGGAATTTATACATGGAATTCTTCCTAGAAATAATAGAATTGTAGTCCAGCAGGAATTAGCCAGGAGGATCATGCAAAATATTGGGATTCCCTTTTTCCTTTTTGCTTCAGCTTCCAGAAAGCATGGAGTTAACATTTGTGCTCAAATAAAATAACTACACATACCATAAACACACACACACACACACACACACACACACACACACACACAATTCAAAGGCAAGTCTATAGAGACAGAAAGTAGATTAGTGGTTGCCTGGGGCTGGGCATGGAAAGAAGGAATGACTGCAAATGGGCATGAGGTTTCTTTTCTGGGTGATGGAAATGTTCTAAAATTAGATTAGTGAGATGGTTGCACAGCTCCGTAAATTTACTAAAAAAAAAAAAAAAAAATCATTGCATTGTACTCTTAAAACGAGTAAATTTAATGGTATGTAAATTATACCTCAATGAAGCTATTTTAAAAAATCAATCTGAAACAGATTATAGCCATGAATGTGAAAGGTAAAATAATAAAGCTTCTGGAAGAAAATATAAGAGAATATTGTCATGAGCTGGGAGTAGACAGAGGTATCTTAGAACACAAAAAGCGCTAACTATAGAAGAAAAACAATGACAAAATGGACGTCACTAAAATTAGGATGTCTGTGAGACAAAGGATGTCTTTACAATAGTGAAGAGGCAAACCACAGCCTGGGAGAGAGACTCGCAATGCTTACGTCTGACAAAAGACTCCTGTCCAGAACACAGTTTTAAAATACGCCCACAAATAAGCAAAAAGACAAACAACCCAATTTTAAAATGCGCAGAAGACGTGAACAAGTAGTTCATGAAAGAAGAAAGACATTCATTTGGCCAATAAACACATTAAAAGGTAAACGAATATCATGGTCATGGTTATCTCCATTTCCAGTTCTATGTCTTCGTGCCTCTCCATTTGTTTAATGGTTTTTACCTGTTACATGTTTTGATATCTGTATCTGCCTGAGTCCTCACAGGCTTCTTTCCAAAGGAACTGTTTATAAGGGTCTGAGCTAGGTAGCCAGGAGCCACCAAAGGTGGTCAGGAAGCAGGTGAGGAGCAGCAGAAATGCTGCCCCCCGCATCAACCAGGTGCGAAGGCACAGGGAAGATAACGGAACCCACTGAGGAGGGTCATGTAGAAGCCGCCTCAGAGGAGTCGTGTGCACTGGTCCAGGAACAAAATCAGCCTGAGGCAGCCTCACAGGAGGGACCCAGGGGAAATACTCAGCTCTCACCCTCTCTTCCCTGTCACCTCCTAGCTGGAGCCCCCATGGGTCGAACCCAGCTAGAAGCCAAAAGACTAGGTAGCTCTTATGCCAGTGTCACCTGTCAGGCCAGCCATCCGTGGCAGGGAAGGCAGAGCACGTGGCAGAGATCTGGCACACCACAGTAAGCTGCCCGGAATCTCTTTAAAAATACACAAGGAATAAATAATGAACAAATACCACAACCAGTAAAACCATGCTCCTGGGATAAAGGAGATTCTTTGGAGACATTCATATTGACTTAAAAAAAAGGTAGCAGTTCATTATCATATACCCAACCAAGATAATGCCCTGCATTATTTGTTTGCTATTGATTGAACAAGGAGCTGACGCCCATCCAAAAGTGAGTGACACGGTTTCTCAGAGGGGGGTTGTTCCTCCCCAAGTCCCTTCAGAACCAGCATCTGGGCACTTGGAGAAGGTTATCATCCCACAGAAACACGAACTGAATCTCCTCTCCCTAGTCTGAACAGCCCACAAGGGACCTTAAGCCTCTCTCAACACGCTTTCTCAGCCGTCCCACCCACCACCTCGAGCCCACTCTCTCCTCTCCGTCACTCAGCCTTACTCGGTTCCCAGCCACGGTTTCCATTAGTGCAGGATCTGAGATGTTGTCTGCATTGATTTTCTTAAAAGGTTTTTAAAGTGTCAATCAAGAAGCGCGCTGATGCATTCTTCCATTTCACAAACTCCCATCTGCAAGGTGAGCTGGGACACGGAGTACTCAGTTCCTTCCTACTCGAAACCTCTCTGTATTAAGGCACAAAGTGAAACCAAGCTGTTCTATGCAGGGGGCTTCTTTGAACTGGAAATAACCTTGTATATTCATCAGTTTGTATGTCTATTGGCTCCTCCGCTAAAACAAAGGCTCAGGCGAACGAAGATTGTGTCTGTCGTGTTCCACATGTATCCCCACAGCCTAGCCAGGGCCCTGGCGCCTAGTGGGCTAAATGTATGCTAAATAAATAAATGAGTAACTGCATGGGATTCCTTTCTTTAACTTCTCCTTTCGTGCCAGATGGTTTCAAGTCCGCTGCCCTGTCTCACTCAGACAGCTTTTTAACACATCTACTTGTGATAAGTTTCATGGAGACCAAGGGTGCTCCTAAAACCTCTCTCTCTCTCTCTCACTGTCTCTCTCTGAAAAGCTGACTGGCCAACTGCAGGAGTAGTGTCCGCCATCCAGCTTCACATCACAAACCCTACGTTGTGCTAAGCCAGCCAGCTCAGCGGCGAGTCCACACGCAGCCGTCGGACCACACTACTTCACTAGCTCACCGCATCTTCCCAACCACTTTCCCCTTCCCAACCACCACTCCCTTCTCCTCTTACTCAGACCCCTCTCCGGTTCACCACACAAGCTAAAATACCAAGAGTTCTGCCACAGACCTTTACCACTGGTAAACTGAACAGTTAAGCAATGAAAGAAAAATAATAAAATCATACATTCACAATTTTTGAGTTAAAAAGATCATTAGAGGTCATCCGGTTCAATAGTTGTCAAACTTTCTGACCACAACCCCCAGCAGGATATACATTTTGCCTCCCAAGTGAGTACATATTCATTCTTTCAAGAAATCTGTGTTGAGCCAGTACATGCGCCAAGCACTGTTCTAGGTGCTAAAGATAAAGCAATAAACAAAACATGCAAAACCCTGCCTGCTCTCATAAAGCTTACATTCTAAGGTAAACTCACATCTGTGTGTGTGTTTGTATCTTTTGTTTGTTTTCTCGCTTGTTTTAGTGCTAGTCACAACCCTCTAAATCATTTCCAGACTTACAAATGGGTCATGACCCATAGCTTGAAAATTACTAACCTGATCCTACATTTTCATTTTTCAGGTATGGAAACAGGTCTAGAGAGAACGAAGACAGTGAGTTTGTCTTTGAACACATCAGCTGGAAGTGCATGCAATATCCAAGTGTAGATGTCTAGAAGACAATTAAATATAAAGACGTGAAGCTCAGGGAAGATGTTTATAATGGATATACAAATCTGGGAGTCAACCAGTTGAAGTCCTAGAAGGAGTAAAATTGTTGCAAAGAAAGTGAATAAATTCTTTTTTTTTTAAGTGTGCTGTGGGATGCCCAGAGGAACACCAGCATTTAAGGAATGTGCAGGGTAAGATCAAGACGTACAGAAAATCAAGGAAGAGCAGTGTGAAGGAAGTTCCAAGAAGGGTCATAGTGTCCACATTGCCAAGAGGTAAATTCAGATCAGGCTGATAAGCATGCATTAGATTTGGCAATTAGCGACATCTGTTGACCACTGCTCCCCAGAGCAATTATAGTGAGACGCGGGGAGAAGATAGGCTGAAAACAACTAAGAAATGAATGGGAGACATTTTAAGTGAAGGCTGTGCTTTCAACAAGCTTGACAGGAAAAGGAGGGAGTGAGCAACAGTACAGGGGTGTTACAATAACACGAGTACAGAGGTCAGCCCTGGACGGGAGGAGAGAAACCTCTTTACTGAATGAGGCAGGAAGGAGGAGAGCGTGGAGGCAGATGCAGTGAAGTGTGGCAGGAGAGAGCCAGGAAGTTCAGAGAATCCACACCTGATGAATTATTTCTCAGTGAAGAGTGAGACGAGGTTGCCCTCAGGGACAGTCTTGCAAGTGGCCAGAGAATGGAAAAAGTTGGAGGGGTAGGTCAAGGATGAGAGTGGAGGGATGACTGGAAGAAGATGCAACCGTGGAAAATGACTGTCAGGAAGTCCAGCGACCTTGACTGCAGAGGAGCCCTGACCCTCCAGTTGCCTGGATTTGGGAGACGATGGTGATTGGATTGAGCGAGGGTTGAGAGCGGGCGGTAGGCAAGGTCTGGCTGGGAAGAGCATGTACTCATTTATAAGAAGCACAAGAAGGCAAGAGGAGAGAGCAATACTTCTCAAACATGCATCAGAGTCACCTGGAAGACTTGGTAAAACACACATTTCTGGGACCCATCCCTGGAGTTTCTGACACAGTAAGTAGATCTCAGGTGAGGGTTCTAGAATTTTCAGTTCCCAGGTTTGTTAGTTTCCTATTGCTGCTGTAAGAAATTATGACAAATTTAGTGGCTTAAAACAACACAAATTTATTGTCTTATGGTTTCAGAATTCAGAACTTTAAGTCCAAAATGGATCTCACCAGGCTAACATCAAGATGTCAGCAGGGCAGCATTCCTTTCTCAAGGCTCTTGTTTTTTCCAGCTTCTAGAGGCCGCCTGCGTTCGTTGGCCTGTGGCCCCTTCCTCTGTCTGCAAAGGCAATGGTGGCTGGTCAAGTCTTTCTCACGTCTCATCACTCAGACGCTGGCTCTTCTGCCTCCCTTTTCCACATTGAAAATCTTTGTGATTACATGGGATCCATGTGAATTATCCAGACAATCTCTGTATCTTGAGGTCAGCTGATAAGCAACCTTATTACCTTAGTTCCCCATTGCCATGGACTTTACATACAGCTTCTGGGGGTCAGGATGTGGGCCTGGGGGAGGCCGTCATTCTGCCCACCACACCAGCTGCTGAGGCTGCTGGTCCAGGACGCGCTTTGAGAACCGCCGATGTCACGTGACGCTGGATCACGAAGGAAGTTCAAGACCACAAGCTCCAGGAAGGACAGGGAAGGAACCGAGGGTAAGGCCAAGCAAGAGGGAGGGGTGAGCTGCCGGGGGAGCCCAGATAAAAGAGACAGGAGCAGGAAGGAACACAATAAAAGCCACCAAATGCAAACTCCAGAAGAGCTAGTCTCCCAGAGCTCACAGGGAGGGGAAGTGGCCCACCCACAGGCATGATAATTAAGAAGAAAGAAACTCTTTCCAGGTGGGAATGAAATAGCACCTGTCACTTCATTCCTTTCACCAGTGCTGCTCTGCCAGGGAACTCACTAAATATTAACTAAAAACACCTAAGTCTAAAAATGTAAATACTTCCGATGGGACACATTAGCTAAATATATGGGGTGGGGAGAGTACAGTAAGGTTTCTGATGGTGGGCAAGACACATAAACCAGTGCTAAATTTTATTCTGAATTTTGAGTTTTCCATGTCTAGAGACCTTGACTTTTGAAATGCATTGTTAAGTCTAAAGCTGAATGTGTTCTGCCTTTAACTTTTTTTTAACTTGGGAAGAAAAAAATCCGAAAAGAAAATATTTGTTAGGAGCAGTTTTATCAGGCATTACAATGGGTTCCCGGTCTCACAAGCAGGTTACATGGGGGAGAAGTCATTATAGGTTTCATGATCGTGAGGGGCTAGAGTATGTGTGTGGGTGTGTACACATGTGTGTTGAGCGCATGTGGTATGTGTGTGCTGCGTGGACGTGCTGGGATGTAGAACAAGAAAGATCTGGGAGGCACATTTCTTATTCTGTGTTCACCTTGTTCTAACAATCACCTTCATCAGCCACATTAACTCACTACCCAAGTTTGTTTTATAATTAATGTTATTATTATTATTATTATTGTCATTATTATTCTTTGAAAACAAAAGATCACTTTTTATACCAGCTCTTGGAGGCACTTTCCTTTCAGAAATGAGGGAAAGTGAGTTGAGCTATGCCACAAAATGACCCAAGGTAGACCATGAACTAGAAACCTCGCATGTTGCCCACAAGGAAAGATTCCTCTGTGGCCCAAGATAGAAATATACAACCATCCCTTATTTTTCTTCATAAAATAGATCAATATTTGCCCAAAACACAGTTTCTTCATGGCTCTGTTCCCAAAATGATATGTCCAGCTGGCACTTAGCTTCCTGTAAGATTGTGTGCTCTGTTATCCTGTAAACTCTATGGAATTCTCGCAAGCAGATGGGACAGCCTCGTGGATGATGACTGCGAGTGGGGAAACCAGTGAAGATGAGCACATCATCCCAAACTCCCTCAAAAGGCTGAACGGCAAAAAGGGGAGCAGTTGGCTTCAGGGATGTGGGAGTCGGAGCATTTACATTTCAAGGAATCAGACACTATAAACAAACACAGTTACACTCATGTCTCCTACGTTATTCAAATGAACAAATATACATATCCCATGATCATTCCCAGAGGTAGGCTTTCCCAGGAATTGTGATTCCTCAACAGCCCAACCCTCTGCTTATGGTAGCAGTAAATCTAAAAAAGATGCTTTTTGATCTAGAAGGACACAAGTCCTCAGCAGCTCTAAAATAGCAGAGAATAATGAAAATTATCGTTATCATTTGTGGAGGGTCTGCCATGTGCCCAGCACACTACTATCCTAAATCTAAGGAATTGAGGTCAAACTAAACACTAAATTTGGGGGAATTCAAAGAACAGATCACACGATATAAGTCACACATGCTATAGACTCTCCACCCAAACACTGCCCATACACACAAAACTTTGCTATAATTTAGGGATCCACGAACCCCCTGAAGCCCATCCATAGACCTATAAGGCAAAAGACCCAAGTTCCTAACTCGCCTCTCCTGCCAATTCCCAGTACCCTTCACCCCTCCCGACAGTGACATGATCATCAGCCCCTTCCCACTCTTGAGGGTCTGAGTGTGGGCACCTCCTAAGTAGTCGGGCAATATTTAAGGACAGAAATAAACATAAGAAGACGACAAACTCCCCCATACCTGATGACAAAACATTTCTGACATGTAAGCAAATGGACATTTGTCAACAACTATTTCAATTTCAGAATAAAAATTCTTTCTCTCACACCAAGCTTCATTTTCCTTCACCAAATGGCTGTCAGATTTCCCTCACCTCAACAGAACTCCAGATCACATGGAGGGAGGGAGGGACAGATGGTCACTAAACTCCACTTGGAAAAATATGAGAGCTGCCACAGCCAGAACAGATGTTTGCATCATCACTTAGCCGCCTATCACCAGGGAACAGCTGGGGAGTGTTTTGCGTTGCCAAATGCGATAAAAAGAATTTAAGTTTGGAACAATGATTAGAGATGATCAGCATGAAGAGGTAGACAAAGAGGAATCTTAAAAGTTCCAGAACTTGCTTCAATCGCCACAATAACAAAGGTGGTGTTTATGCAGTAGACACCCCCAACTAAGCACGCGTAGGCCAAAAAGTCAGGGAACTAATGCTTGAGCAAAGATACAGAAGCAAAATTTCTCAAGGCTTCTTCAGGGGATCACAACTAAAATTACTTGAACTAGAGTTCACCATGGGGGAAGAATAATATTAAAGGAGAAACAAAGCCAGTTAAAAAGCACCCATTTATATATGTGGTAAGACACATCCATTGTAAGATGAAGCAAAAGAAAGAAATATGTCTCCTGATCTTCAGGAATTTGTAAAGTAATAGAAATAACACAATGAAAAAAGAGTAGTTTTCAATGTCTTGCGTTCATTTAATGTGGATGTTTAGTTGCCAAGTGGTTTTCCTGACTAGCTGACCAGGTGAGAGCCTCCAGAGAGGAAAGTGGGGGTGTCAGGAATTCTGAGACTCCTGGACTCATCTATGACTGTGCACAGAGCCACAGTCACAGCAAAGGACCCCAGAATATGCCGTGGTAAGCCCAGCTCACGTGGGAAGGACCGCCTGGCCCCTGGAGCCAACATTACCATCTGGAGGAATCCTGGAAACGAAACCTGGTAGAGTTTCACACTCTGCTGCCCAATTTGGTAGCCACAAACCACACACATGTGGCTACTTAAATTTTAATTTAAACTTTAGTTCCTTAGTTGCACTAGCCCTGTTTCAAGTTCTCAGCCACAAGTGGCTAGTGTGCATCTTATCGGGTACTGAACATCTCCATTGTCACAGAAAATCCTACTGGACAGTGCTGGCCAAGAGCAGTTTTTCTTGAACTTTAAGATACGTTCAAATCACTGGATCGTCTTGTTAAAATGCAGCTTCTGATTGAGCTGTCCGGGGAAGGGCCTGAGACTCTGCATTTCTAACAGGCTGCAGTGAAGGGGACGGTCCCGGCCGTGGCCCACATGGAGAGGCTGCAGAGGATCTGCAAGGACCCTGTGAAACAGTGGCCTGAACAGTAAGTGTTTCTCCTGCTCTAACACGAACAGCACCTTTTACATTCAAACGGTGCTTCCACAGAACAAGGAACACAGACAATGTAGAACTTGTCGAATTCTTTTCTCTTCCCGACCTCTCCACCCTTACATTATGTAGTTTTCAAAAATTCCAGGACTCACAGCAAAAACGTGCAGACCACTGAATCTCTGTCTTTGCTACATTTCCACTATCTGCAGTGGAGATTTCCTTAACAGAAAGCAGCTGTGTTTCCAGACGATAAGAGCAGTCCTTTCACATCCTGGACACAGCGATAGCTCAAAGAGGAACAGTCAGGCGTCGGCAAAAATTCAACGTGGCTGCGTTAGCAAAATATATTTACAGTAATAAAAGGGAAGAAAGAAGCTCTCCCAGCTTAAAAACAGAACATTGCATCACAATAGAAAAATAATGCAACAAGTAAATACCAAATAATATATGTGTAGCACTGCCACTGTTTCCAAACAGAAACAACTCATGTGGTTTAGTCTTTAAAAACAAGAAGACAGACTTAACCTGTGGTGAACATAACCCAACATTCCCACATTACCTCAATTAATCGTCATAACTACCCACACAAAGTAGGGCTCATTATTTTCATTTTTATATGTGTGAATACTAACTCAGAGGAATTAAGAAACTGCCTGGGGCTCAACCAGATCTGTCTGGCTTTGCAGCTAATACTCTTTTTGTTGTGCTGGGCTGTTGCTTCAACCAATACTGAAAAACAAGTTTATGATCAGATGAGAGGACAGAGATTACACCCTGTAAGCAGAATAACTATTGCAGACAGGCAACCTCTTCTCCCATCTAATCTAGCCTACTGTTTACTTGCCTACAAGTAGACTGGTTCACCTATCTGCCCATTAAAAGATTAATCCAATCATTAGGAGATTTCTGCAAAAAGTACTGAGAGAAAACAAAAACCCATGTGTTCATTATTTAATCTTGCTGATTTCTAGAGGATTTACAGTAATTACAGGTTAACATAGACGTATATTCTAGTTTATAGAAAAACCATTCAGAACAAATCCAACAAGGTCCCCTTCATGAGAATTAACTGGAACCAGGGATGTGACAGGTGTGAGCATGTTCTCCCAACCAAGCAACCTGGCTGCAAGGTGAGGCATGAGATTGCAGGGAGAGGTCAGGGCCAGCCACTAAAGGGCTCAGGAACAGGGGCCATCACAGCGTTCATCATCCCCACTTTTGAGAGTGACAGGGGCACTCACAGAGAGCAGGAGTAAGGATGGACTGGCCCAGGGAAACCTCACCATCAGGCCCTATATTCGTAAGCCTTGTTAAGGAGCTGGAGTTTTCCCTGAAAGGAGAGGGAAGCATCCAACGAGTGGTATATCCAACACTGCATTTTACAAAGACCATCCTGGCTGCTGAGTGGAGAATGGGGTTAGAAGAGGAAGAGGCTATTAAACCTCAGCAGCCTGGTCCTTGAGAGATGTGTGCAGGTGTGCTCACAAGCGTGAGCAAACTAGCCAAAGAAAATTCAGAATCCGGGGCTAATTTTAAACCCACTAATCTTGACCTAAATTAGGCACAAAGAAGTTGAATTCTTCCAATGCCAAAGCTAACCATCCACTCACACGCTCCTCCCCTGGCAAGGTCTGTTGCATTGCAGAAAGTGGAGCCAACCCTTCAGGCCAGAGGGCACCATCCAGAAAAGCAACAAGCCACTGGCCTCAATAAAGAAACAGTCACCTACAGCAAAATGCAGCCAGACAAATATCCACCTGGATTGTTCGAATCATTTGTTTGTTCAACAAATATTTGTTGAGCATCTCCTATAGGCTGGCACTGCAAGTGTAAATAAAGATAACCGAGACACAATTCCCACCCTTAAGAAGCTTGTAAGCAGACAAGGCAGTTGTTATGTGAGAAGTGAGGCAGAGGCCGGCCCATGCTAAGAGCACAAAGGAGGAGCAGGTGATGCACAGGCTGAGTTGTGAAGTCTCTTGGCCCCAGGCTTAGCAACACCCTGCACTACCTGCGAGCCTGCTGGGAATGCAGAATCTCAGGTCCACCCCAGACCAGCTGAATCAGAACCATATCTTAACGAGGTCAAGGTGCTATTTGTGTGTACATGAAAGTCTGAGAAAAGCTGACTTAAAGCATAAGGATGAATTAGCCAGAGGAAGGTAAGTGGGAGAGGGCATTCAAAATACAGGAAACAGCAGAAGCAGAATGACCGGTGTCAGAGGATGGTTGCACATTCCCAGAATGCAGAGATCAACACGCCTGGAGCACAGAGAAACAGTCTAGAGGTGGTGATAAAAGGAAAAGCTTTGGAGGGGGGCAGAGGACGACCAGGTAGAGCCTCGTGATCACAGGACCGAGACACATCATCGTACCTGGCAGTGGGGACACCCAGGAACTCTGGTGACCTGGACAAGCTTTGGGCTGGAAGGAGTCAAGAGTTGTCTAACACTGGCTTGAGCACTTGGAGAGGGAGCTTAGTTAGTTTTGTGAAACCAAGAAAACGTCTTTCTAGAGCCACTCTTTTCCTTTTAATGATATTCCTTCCCAGCTACATCCATGCCAAAGAGTAAAGAGAAAAGCATTCAAAGGGCCTTCCCCACTAGATCACAGTTCCAGGCACAAGCCTTGGGCAGGGTTTCTCAAAATCACCCAGTTATAGGAATTAGCTGGAGTATTTGTTCAAAATTCAGATTCCCAGGCTCCATTGCAACCTGTGGAATCAGAAACCTGTGGGAGTGGTCTGAGGATCACAGGCTTGGAAACAGCCAGGATGATGCCACACATCAGGAAACCTGGGGGCTCTGGGGCGGGGATGGAGAGCACCTGGCTCCTAGCCTGGAGGGGGTTGGCGAGTCTCAGGACCCTCCCTCCCATCCCAATAACACGAGAGGTCAGAAGGTACTGACTTCACTGGATGAGCTCTTTAGAGAGATTGTTCAGGTCCTAGAGCTTTTAGGGGACAGAACATGAAAAAAAGGCTTGCTTGGTCCTGACCTCCAAAGGTATCATGCATGACGTGCTAATTGCACATCTTTAGTAGTAGATGTGTTCTTCTCCCCATACTTGATCCATTCAATACTCATCATTCAACACCTGTTATGTACAGGCACCTAATAGGTACAGGCAAGAAACTTCAGTTTTCTGATAGATGAATGGATGCATTAATGTTCGTATGAGTTGACTCTTGAACTTCGGCAAATATTAATATTTATATATATATGTAATCATCTGACTCAGTGTCTTTATACTTTTTAAAAAGATGAGTCTAGAAGAAAACTCAGCAAAAAGCATGAATAAGCATTTCACAGAAAACTTAAAAGGCCAGCAAACATGTATAAAGATGTCCAACTGATCAGTAATCAGGAAAATACTAATTAAAAAACAAGATCATTTTCTACCCATGAGATTGGCAAACATATTGAAGTCTGACACTTCCAGGGGTTGGTGGGATCCAGAGAAACTGGAAACTCTCCTGCATGGTTGGTAGGAGCGTAAACGAGCACAACCACTTTAGAAAACAGGTTGTCATTACCTAGCAGAGGTGACAATGAGCATACTAAGTACTTCCATTCCCAGACAGAAAGCCTAGAGAAAGCCTAACACATGTGCACCAGGAGATACATATAAGGATGTTCATAGCAGCATGGTTTGTAATGGAATAAAACTGGGAGCAATTCAAACAACCATCAAAAAAAGAATGGAAAAATATGTTTTTTATATATGTATGTATGTACATATACATATACACACATGCAAACCAAACACACATATTATACATATGTTATATGTACTCATGTTGTTCTGATATAATTTATAAATAAAATATTTAGTCCTCGGTTCATTTAGTGATTAACAACAATCATAATTCTTATTCTTATTATTATTTCTACCATTTATTAAGGCATGTGTTTTTTTACATGTCTCTAATTATCACAAAATCCTTGTAAGATAGAATTATTATGTCACAGTTGGAGACAACAAAGCTGAATAATGCCTTCAGCCCAAGATCACATCACTTGGAAATACTACGGCTCAGATTTGTACCCATTGACTCCAAAGCCCAAGTTCTTTCTACCATCTCACAGGAGTTTTATCCAGAAAAGTCTCCATTACAACAATATCTGTTAAACCCATTATCTTGATAATGATGTAAGTTGCCCTTGATAAGTTGCCCTACTGTTCACTGAAGCTAAACAAAACCAAAAACCAAACAAACAAACAAACCCCAACTCATATGTGACAGCAACTAATAATGGCATGGTCTCCTTAGGAAAAAAATGAAAGCTAATTCTGTGTTGAAGTATCTATAATTCATGAGAATTAACATGAATGGTCTGTAGAGAACATTCAGGTAAATAGGAAATAGACGGCTAATACTTCTCTTCATAGTCATGCTATACTAATTGGCCATCAGCTCCCAGAGCAGCTGACATCTTCCAAATCCATAGCTCCCCTGCCGTGATGTTTCTGTCCAATGAGAGCTTCCAGGCAGGTTCCCATCACTCTGCAGATCCATCCTGATCCAGTATCTCCCCAACCTACTTGGCGACTCAGCCCTATCCATGATTTATTCTGTCTCCAGCTTTCATCTTCTGCATCTGCCTCTCCCTTTGATCCTTCCCCTCCACTTACAAACATGCTCCTCATGACGTCCCCAAAAATGCCTTGGCTTTCATTCTGATATACCCCCACGCACCAAGCTCTCTCTCCCACTCCTTCCTCCACCCACGTTCTGGAAAGAGCCCAGCCTTTCCCTCACTGCCAGGTCCTTGCCAGACTCTCATTGTTTCACTCTGTTTCCTCACCTATAAAATTGGGACAACCATGCCTATTCAATAGGCCTTCGTGAGGCTTCTGTGAGAACGTGTGTAGGATGCCAGCTACCAAGTGGGAGCTCGTTCGTCCTCTACTTCTTGAAAACATGTTCTCTCTTGGATTCCATTTTGCCCCTTATTCCTTTTCCTGGTCCTGGGTCTTTGTCATCTCTGTCATTTGCTCAGGGATCTCCTTCAGTCCCCTAGCTCCAGCTCTGACCTCTATGCAGAGGAGTGGCTGCACCGTATCTAGACTTGACCTCTCACCTGTAAGTCAGCAGGTCCCAAGCTGAACCCCAACCACACAGAACCCACTCCTCACCCACTGCTCCTCCTCATCGCCACTTGCCAGTTTCTGAGACCTGAGACTTTGTGACCATCATGAACTCCTTTGTTTCCCCATCACTGATCACTTACTAAATCCAGTCTTATTTTATACAACCCATAATGCTTTAATCAAACCCTTCCTTTTCACACTGAAGCTACTTTATCCCTAGTCTTGGCCTCAACTCCTGTATCTGAGACAACTTCAAGAGACTCCTGCCTTGCTCTCCCCCTGCTCCTTTGTCTCCTCCCTCCTCTTTGTCCTGAAAACCAGAAAGATCCAGAAAGATCTTCCTAAAGTACAGCCCTATTCCTACCATTGCCCCTCCTTCTGCAGCCCCTGCCTCTGCCAAATAAAACCCCAGGATCAGCTCCATTTGGTAGAAACTGAGTAATCAATACAAGCAGCCACATTGAGGGATTTTTATGTCTGCATATGCATGTGAGTACATACAAATATATAGCATATGGGTCCAGATGCACACGGAGCACAAAGACCTAACTCTATCCAATGTTCAGAGTAGAAAAGAGTAAATAGTAAGCTAACAGACCACAAGTCTCTTCACATATCTGTTCCTCAACTTGGTAAAATTATGAAATGATGACCCCATGGTAAAAGAAAAGCTCTTTTTATTTTCATAAACTTGCTTGTTTTCTGTAGAAACGTCCTTCATTTCACACCAAGGAGCCAGGAAACATTCACCTATTATATCCTTTAAAGTTTAAAACCAGAGGTAGCAGCACACCAGTGGCCCCACATCAAGCGTAGAATTATTTTTTTCTAGATCTGCAAAAAAATTATTTTGGTATTTTAATAGGGATTGCATTGACTCTGTAGATCACTTTGGGTAGTATAGACATTTTAACAATGTTGATTCTGCCAACCCATGAGCATGGTATGGTTTTCTACCTGTTTACATCCTCTTTTATTTCCTTCTTCAGTGTTTTGTAGTTCTCCCTGTAGAGGTCTCTACTTCCTTAGTCAAATATATTCCTAGGTATTTTATTTTCTTTGTTGCTATTGTGAAGGATATTGAGTCCTTGATTTGGTTCTCATTTTGACTTTTGTTGGAGTATAGGAATGATACTGATTTCTGTACATTGATTTTGTAACCTGAGACTTTGGTGAATTTTTTTTTATTAATTCCAGCAGTCTCATGGCAGAATCTTTGGGGTTTTCTAGATATAAGATCATATCATTGGCAAAAAGTGATAGTTTGACCTCTTCTGCCCCCATTTGGATGCCCTTGATTTCCTTCCTTGTCTGATTGCTCTGGCTAGGACTTCCAACACTATGTTGAATAGAAGTGGTGATAGAAGTCACATATAGCCATCTAATCTTTGACAGAGGAGGAAAAAAACCTACACCGGAGAAAAGAATACTTAGTCGATAAATGGTGCTGGGAAAACTGGATAGCCACATGTGGAAGACTGAAACAGGATCTGTACCTTTCACCTCTCACAAAAATCAGCTCATGGTGGATAACAGACTTAAACCTAAGACATGAAACTATAAGACTTCTAGAAGAAAATGTTACAAAAACTCTTACAGACATTGGCCTAGGAAAAGGCTTTATGAAGAAGACCCCAAAGGCAATCACAGCAACAACAAAAATAAATAAATGGGACCTGATCACATTAAAAAGCTTCAAGGAAATTATCATGAGAGCAAACAGACAGCCTACAGAACGGGAGAAAATATTCACATGCTACACATCTGATAAAGGGTTGATAACCAGAATCTATATAGAACTCAGGAAAATCAGCAAGAAAAAATCAAACAACCCTATCAAAAAGTGGGTAAAGGACATGAACAGAAACGTTTCAAAAGAAGATAGACTAATGGCCAGCAAACATATGAAAAAATGCTCAACATCTCTAATCATCAGGGAAATGCAAATCAAAACCACAATGAGATATCACTTATCTCCAGTGAGAATGGCCTTTATCAAAAAGTCCCAAAACAATAAATGTTGGTGTGGATGGGGAGAGATAGGAACACTCATACACTTCTGGTGGGACTGCAAACTAGTACAACCTCTGTGGAACGTAATATGGAGATACCTCAAAGAGCTACAAGTAGAACTGCCATTTGATCCAGCAATTCCATTACTGGGCATCTACCCAAAGGAAAAAAAGACAGTCTATAAAAAAGACATCTGCACTGAAATGTTTATAGCAGCACAATTCACAATTGCAAAGACATGGAACCAAGTGCCCATCAATACATGAGTGGATTAATAAAATGTGTTATATGTATACCATGGAGTTCTACTCAGCCACAAAAAACAATGGTTATCTAGCACCTCTTGTATTATCCTGGATAAAACTGGAGCCCATTCTACTAAGTGAAGTATCCCAAGAATGGAAAAACAAGCACCACATGTACTCACCATCAAATTGGTATTAACTGATCAACACTTAAGTGCACATACAGTAGTAGCATTCATCAGGTGTCAGGCAGATCAGGGGGTAGGGGATGTGTATATACACACATAATGGGTGCCTTGCACACTGTCTGGGGGATGGACACTCTTGAAGCTCTGACTCAGGAGGCGCAAAGGCAATATAGGTAACCTAAACATTTGTACCCCCGTAATATGCTGAAATAAAAAATTTTTTTTAAAAAAAGCTAATATTTAAAAATAATATTCCTCTAAAATCTGTAAAGCTGGTCTTGAAAATTCACCTGACTAGGTAATATAGGCTCAGCACCCCCTTGGCAGGGACTGGCTGGAGGAGAGTAACCATCGGCTGGCTGCCTTTGGCGAGGCCACCCACTCTACTCTGGCCACATTCACGTCTGCCCCACTCACTCGGTTCATTTAGATTACCTATCTGACCCTCTAGGCATTCAGGAATTTGATGCTTTGACCCCTAAACAATGAGGTTTTATTGTAGTTTACATAAAATGGCAGTGGAAGCCTCTGACACACAAAGCATGCCCTGCAAGCTCACACTGAGCAACACTTCCTTTTAGGTGAGATCCATTGCCCTTTATGAACTCCCCAAAGGAGCATGTTTGTTTCAGATTGTGCCTCTCTAGCTTCTTGGGAATGTCCAATAGCATGGATGTTTAGGAACATCAGCCACTTTAGATGTCCCCTTATCCAACAAGACCCCCAGCCGTAAATGAATATGACATTGGTATATTTCATATTTTGCAAAATGAAACCAGCACCACATGTGCTTCTAAATGCTTATTATTCCCTTGTGAATGATTAATTCTAGTACATTTCCAGGACTATGGGTTAGAATGACTTGTTCTGCCTTCCAAGATCATCTTTGTTTTCTTAAAAACTCTAGAACACATTTAATTAAATTCCAAAATTTGTATCACACAAGTTATAATCTTAATTTAAAATTTGTGGTTTGTGGCTTAGTTTTGTTTCTTTCTTTCTTTTTCTTTCTTTCTTACATTGACTGAAACATTTGACTTCTCTGCTATTTCAGTTCCCAGGAGTATCAGCCTTTGCTGAACCTATAAAGGTGTCAAAAATGTCACTTGCCTTGGCCTTCCCTTTTCTCTGATTTGTTGACTCAAATGCCCTTTTTAACTTCCACAGTCTTACAGCTCCTTTATTGTTTTGGCTTCCCCAGTTTTGTGCCTGCATTTGGTGTTATTTTTCCATACTCTCACCTCATGACCTGATCTGAGTTCTAGCCGGAAGTTTCCATTTGCCTTTCAGGAATGAGCTGTTATCAAAAGATCACCAACTCATAAACATGCCTGCTTGCCAGCTGCTAGCACAGCACTCTGCAGAGAAAGGACACTTAGTTCAGTGTGGGGCTTGGCCTTGTTCAGAGAAACCCGAGGACTATCCAGAAGGAACCGGTGGCACCTCTAGGTACAGGCAATCCTCATTAGGCAGCAACACCCCATCTATTAACTGAACCCCTCACCCAATTCCCTTCCCCTGCTGCATCCCCAAATCTGGTGGCTGGAAAGGACCATGCGGCACACCTGGCAGGGATGGAATCAAAATACAGCCTTTCTGGAGTCTTCCCCACACCCTACCCCCTGGATGCCCGGCCTAGTCCCAGGATGCCGGTTAACTCATACGATGAAGGTGAGTGATGAGCTAGAGTTGTATTGTGAGTGCAACTTGCTCCATAAACTGTTCCCACAGCTTGGCCTTGCTCCTGAGCCAGGACCCGTGTCTGCCCAGGCCACTTGTACCAAAGAATACAGGAATCCACTCCCAGGAGAATGCCAAAGAGCACTGCCAGATGGCAGGCAGCCACCAAGCCTGCTCGGTGGCCCAGGAGGAATGTGACTGTACGCCCTTTGCATGGCTCCCTGCCCACAGCCTGGCCGGCCCACACTACCAGCAGCCCACTCACATTCCAAGGTTTTATGTGTGAATCGCAGTTCAGCCCAACTCCACCCCACAGAGGAGGCTACCCACTGCCCCAAGCCCTCAGAAACTTTCAAGGGCTTTGAGCCCAGCAGCTTAGACTTTTAAAACAAAGTTCATATAGATCCAAAGTCGGCAGAAATATCTGTTTGCAAGTTCAATATAAAAGGAATATAAGTTCGATAAGAAAGGAATTCTTTTCATTCCTAAAACGTTTCTTCATTTAAAAAAATCCCGGGAGGCGAGGAAGGCCAATTAGTGCTTGCTTAGTGCGCTATATTAAAAAGGACACAGGTGGGGATGACCCTTAGCTACATCACAAAATTCTCTGTGTCAGCAATGAAGGCAGAAGCAAGAGGTTAAGAGACCATAAGAGAAGGCAATGAGGAATTAGGCCTCCCCACAGATCTGTGCCTTGTCCCTGGCGTCTTCCTCATGGGCAGGACTGTAGAGGATATGGTCAAAAGCTACCATCTTGCTGTTCTGCAAACTCCCTCTTTACCGCCTCCTCTTCAGAGCAGCAGGGCAGCCCTGGCGGGGGCTCCCAATCTCAAAGGTACCCACAAGGAGGCAGAGTGTTTCTTCATAAACCTCTTTCCTCAAGGCCATAGATTTAGCAATGTGCTTTAGTAAATATCAAATGCTCCCCAAACTAAAAATACCACATTACTCCTGGCTAGGTTTTCCATGCCTTGACCCCTGGACTCTCAGCCCTCTGAACCTTGGGTAGAGTTTGAGGTCATTTGTAGGGAGTTGTAGGTCTCTACAGGGCAGAAGGAAAAGAATTTGGCCAAGGTGGGCATGGTGGCACACACCTGTAGTCCCAGCTACTCAGGAGGCTGAGGTGGGAGGATCACTTGAGCCCAGGAGTTCAGGAACCAGCCTGGGCAACATAGCGAGACCTCATCTCAAAAACAGAAAAGCCTGTTCTGCCAGGCAGTGGTGTTAGACACAGCAGGACTTCCATTCACATCCCAGCCCTGCCCCTTCCTGGCTGTGTCACCTGGGACAAACCACTTGGCTCTCTGAGTCCTGGTTTCCTCTGCTATGAATGGGGACAAGTGTCCAACATGACATGGTAGGATGCACATGAAGCGCTTAGCATCCTACCTGGCCATGGCAGGCACGAGGCCGGCAAACCCCAACTCAACCATTCCTTCCTGCTTTCTCAGTGTAGAACAGTGGGGCTTCTGGATCATTAAGTTATTTTAACAAGCAAGCAAACTAGCTCATACCAAGGGAGACACAGGCCCTGCTTATCAACAGTTTTCTCTCTCAACGTCTCAGACTTAAAGCCTAAGGATTCTTATGGTTTCCAAAGGAGAACACGGAGAAAAAAGTGTGGTAATATGATCATTAATTTATGGCCCTCCCTTTGAAGAGAAAACTACGATTAATGGAAGACACCAGTATCTGAACCCCTTGTTGAGTGCTTCTTGTTCAGTGTTCCTCCCGTTCTGCAGCCTCCCAACTGTGGACGTTGGAACACCACCACTGAACACACAGACTTCCAATTGATTTCCTCTTAGTCAACATGCAGAGTGCAGTGTACTTATGAATTCACATACCCAGACCCACCCAGCAAATCCTTTTGTCCAACCTAGTTTGAAAAGTGGAGGCTCTCATGAAAGCAAGTATCCTGCTTAAAAGAAAGTTTGTCTCCCACAAGTGGGCTCTGAAGGTGCCGCAAACCAGGAAGCAGTGGGGAATGCACGGTGCTCTGGATGAAATCGATCCCCCTGAACACCGGACTCACTGGGGAGTCATCGGGGTGGCAAAGTCCTTCCCTAAGCCACAGACACCCTCAGGAAGGCTGCCTTTCAGTCATGCGCTCCTTGGTGTGAATTATTTTAATCTGGGTAGCTTAACGAGAATCTAAGATGATTGCAATGAAAGAACGTTTTGTTTTGTTTTGATTTGTTTTGATTTGGGACTTGGGATGCAGGTTGGGGTGAGACGGGGGCAGAATTAAGACAATATCCATTTTGGTAATTCTCGAATCACCTCGTTTAGAATGGAAATTTTTTGAAGGGCTTGTTTAAAATAGAGATTCCGTAACCCATCCCCAGCTTCTGATTCGGTAAATCTGAGTTGGAAACCAGGAACCTACATATTTTTTTAACAACTTTCTGCCTCAATGATTCTAACATGGTCTTAAGACCATAATCTGGACAAACCGGACCTGGCTGTGCCACCCAAAAATCCCTAGAACCTTAACTCTGCTTGAGACAAAAGTGAAATCTCCACAAACTAATTATTAGGAAAAGAGAGCCCTGAACATTCAAGAATCAGGGAAGGAAATTCCTGGGGCACCAAAGCACCCCTGGCAGCCCCACATAGCACCACCTCCTCCGGGCTTCACTCTGACACCAGCTCCCCCACCCCCACGCCCAGCAATCCCTCTCCCAAGATTTTGATCTTGGACTCTGAAGTGGTAGCATCTTCCTTGAAACTATGCAGTTCCAAAAGAAAGAAATGACCATGGAAATCCATTGAAAACATTTGTCGTTCTGTCACACTGGGGTTCAAAAATCATAGCTCCTGAAACATAATTAAATAAAGTAATTGACACATAAAATTGTCTGCACAGCAGGTTTTACAAAGGACTCAAAGGGCTTTGCTATACTTAGCTTTTCACTAAATAAGAATCTAACGTGTCCAAATTAATCACACATTTTTCTTTCAGGAAATTTAAATTAATAAGATTTAGTGTGCGTGTGCGTGTTTGCATGTGTGTGTGCCTGTGCATGCACAAGAGATCAACTGATTAGCAAAGAAAACCTTGCTTCACGAGGCAATAAAAAGATAACTTGCAATTTTTCAATTCAAAAATAAAAAACATTGCTGCTTATAAACTTAAAGATAAAATAGTCATTTCCTATATTGAAACCAGTCTCTTCACAAGATTCATTTAAAACTCAGTTCTGGACCTAGATAAAAATACAATTTTTTTTTTACATTATGCCATCCCCAAAATAATCATTCCATTTGAAGATATACAGTCTTATTCTGCGACTGAAGTTTTCCAACCTGGACCAGGGGGAGAAAACAAGAGACAGAGAGGAAAAGAATATCATTCCAGATGGCTTACCTAGGAGCCATTGGCCCTGAACACAGCCAAAACACACCACACTGGACAGAAAGCAGGAGAGACAATGTTCAAGCCACAGACACCTCTGAAATAGTTAACAATTCAGAATATAAATGTCAACCAAGAAATCAGAAGACTGTTCAAATGCTGACCACGGGAACGTCTTCTGCAATGCTTCCATCATGTATCGTTAAGAAAAATTACCCAAAATTTGGAAATAAGGCAAAAAGATGAGTAGGTGCCCTCTCAAGGCCACACAGAATGTTGTCTAACGAAGCCACATGGGGGGCACCTGATGCTTTAGGGAAGATGACTTGAGACTAAATATTTACTACTCTTTAGGATTCAGATTATAAGTCAGATGTTAACTTTTAGTAGACTGATAAGCTGCAAAAAAAAATTTCTGTTCCACAGAGGAAGCAATCCAAAATTTATGGTTTTATCCCCTTATCACCATTATTTATATATATATATATATATATCATTGTGTCTCAGCAAATTTTATTCCAGCATTCATTGACTATATATACTTACGATATGCTCCTTTGAACTGGCTTTGCCAAACCACAAGTCCCCTCATTAACAAGCTAAATAAATCTCTGATGCATCTTCACTGTATATTTGTATGAGAGTCATACTCAATTTATTGAAAATTATCCATTGGGACTTTCTTTACCATTTGGTCCACCCATCTCCCTGTCCTGGAAACAAATGCCTGCTCTGTTCTCTGTCACTGAAGTCTGAGCTTGAAAATTATTTCCAGAATCCCTTGTGGCCGAGGAAAGTCCCGTGGCTCATGGTTGTCATCGGTCCATCACACTGACCACAATCACAGTAGCTCTTCCTCCAACCAACACCAGACAGACCCCACGGTTCTCTGACCGGGCTGAGACCCAGCGTGTAACCAAGGCACACAGACCTGGGTCTTCTGTGCAATTAGAACAAAATTTGTGCAAAGAGAAAAGAGACAGGACACACTTGTGTCTTCTGAAGCCCGGGACCCTATTTCAGTGGCAGTGACAGAACAAAGCTAAAGGAATGAAGCAGGGAGATCCCTCAAGAGCGTGAGAGGGAGCAGGGGGCATGTGAGGGCACGTGCAGGAAACACTGGGTTTTGCAGAATCAGCCTCCACTCCCACACGCCGGCTGCTCTGGTGCTATAAGCAGACTCCCAGGGAGGCTGGAAGTGCCAGTAAAAGGCTAAAAATTTCTGCTAAATTACTATCGAGCATACCAAGAAAAGGTTTGACTCAAGGAAACATCTTATTGGATTTTCCAAAAAAAAAAAAAAAAGGAAAAGGAAATGTATTTTCCAAAACAAGCCACAAAGTATGGGGTAGCTAAATGCATATGGCATTACCCCAAAGACACAAAACTTAGGAATTCTAGCTTTCAAATTGCTGAAATAGACACTTGCCAACTATTTGGGGAAAAATCCTAATTGTCACTTCCAGATGATGTCCTAAATGGGTCTTGAACACAGGTGCTTAGCAATAGCCACTGGTAGATTCCCTCTACCCACTCTACCTGTCTCACACTGCGAGAGTGTTTTCCCCACACAAATGTGGACTTGCACCATCAGGTATGACCCAGGGCAGAGCCCTTAAATTAGGCCAAACAACCTCATCAGAGCAAGAAGTAGAAACAGCCTCTCTTGTTCTGTGTGTCCCACAGTCGAGGGGCCATCAGAAGTTGTTCCTGTCTCTGAGCGGTACCCTTCCACCCGCGCAATGAATGCCTGCAATAGGTCTCTCTCCAGAGAAAGAGAATCCTTCTGGAGAGAGGGAGGAGACATCTGCACACCCTAACCCTTTTTGTGTGAGCTACACCTCCAGAAACAAGTGAACTTCTTTTTAAAAAGCATCTAGAAGGAGATGCCATTCACCTGGACACATCTATTCTGAGCCCTAGAATCTTCATGTTTGTCACGAAAAAAAGACCATGCCCAGTCCAGGGGACTGTATATAATAATTTATCTTTTATTTAAGACTTGATGAACATGGTCAAATATAGCTTGGGCCATGAAAGCCATAAAACATTTAATGTCCATAAATGGATAGTGTCCACACAGGCTCCAGGGAAGATTATGACATTGGTTTCCAATTCCTCTTCCTGAAGGAGATGGTAACAACCCATGACCAATAGCCAAGGGAAATTCCCTAGAATGACTGGGTCTAGCATCTCTTCTCTCAGTTACATGGCACATTTCCTCCTCAGGTCTGGACTGCTCTGAGGAGCCCACTGCTGGCTTATGATGGACCAGAGATGGATCAGTCTTTGTTAGCTACAAAGAACCAGATGGTAACAGAACACCAAAGCACCTGTCCCTCTAACGTGACCGCTCTGTGTCTGCCATCTTTCCTGTAGTTAGCATCTTCCTGCACAATCAGCATGTTCCTGAGTAGGGAGGAAAGATAAGACCTTTCTTAGCAGAAATTCTCACTTTCTGTTTGGCAGGCAGTTGAAAATGGGTCCTCTGTTGTGCAGAAACTTCTTGGACACACCATTACATACATATCATGATTATTTTGTTAGTAGATGCAGACAAGATCATGAAGAGCTATCTGTGCCTTGCCAAGGTGTTTCAACTTTCCCTGTAGGCAATGAGAAGCCATCTGAAGGTGTTCAGCTGGTGATAGTAAGTTACCAGTAAGTAAACCAACACAACACTAGCAGAAGTACATATAAAATAAGGGACAGGGAGAACTGGTAGGAAAACTAGATAGAAGACACTAATCTGATACTTTCAATTTATTTCATTATAATTTAATATTTTTTTTCAAGTAAAGGATTGCTTTTCAAAATCCATCTCAATATCCCAAAACACACACTTCTACCTTGGTGGTACTGTCTCCCTCACAACAGCCATCACAAAAACCAGAGAAGGTAATCTTGGGTATCAGTAAGTTTGTTGGCACAGAGAATGTTCTGTTCTCAACCAGGCCCAACTTCTTCATAGCCACTGGCCACAGGCCTGGGTCCTTTACAAAGCAAGGACAGCACTTCACCTATACTCTAATTCTGCAATCCAAGTCATGCTCAAGGCAATTATTTGATCAAACTGTCATTCACATTAACAAAACACTGATTCTGAAAACCAGCACACAACTTAAAAAATAAATAAATAATAAAAATAACAAAACACAAAGCTTCCCTTGTAAATGTGAATGTTGATCAGTGTGTCAGCGTTCAGGGTAGTAGTCATGGGGTGATCCCTAGAGAGTCCAATGACCAAAGAGAATATTTGTCCAGTTTCTGACTTCCCCAAAGGACCCCCAATTCTTTTTTAGTCACTTCTGACCTCTGGACTCTCCAAATCCCTAGAGACACGATTCAGTAGATCAGCTTCCAGCTGCAGCAGTCTCATGGGGCCATCAGCAATTGTCAGCTCCCCTCCCACACCAGTATTCAACAACACGTAAAAATCAATCACAGGAGGAGGATTACCTGGTAACATTACTATCCGTGGCAAATGTCCAGTTGTGGAAGAAGGTGAAAGCCCAAACTGTCAAAGACAATATAATAGGGAGGGAAGTACATTCATTTTAGTAACAGACTAGATTTTGATCCCAACCCTGTGTGTCCATCGGCAATTCACCTCACCTCTCTGTCCGATTTCTCATCTATAAGCTGAGAATAGGAGCCTGTGCCTTGTAGAACTGGAATGATAATTACAGATGACATATGTGAGGTGCCTAATGCATAGTCCAGTCCCCAGGAGGTGCGGCAGTCATTAGGGGCACCCCCATGTGTTTTGGTTCTTCTCTCCTTCCAGGCACATGATAGACTTGTACGTCCCAGCTCCATTTGAAATAGGTCTTGGCCATGAGACTTGTTTTGGTCAATGAAGCTGAAAGAACCTGTGAGAGACTCATCGCACACCCTTCCCTCTACTGCAGAGGTCATGGAAGCATGTGAGATGAAGTCTCCATCATCCTGGGTAACTATGTGACCATGACCAGCAGGACACCTGACAGATCCCCATGGGACATTATAGCAGGAGCAAGAAAATAAGTGTTGTATTAGGCCACTGAGATTTGGGGATGTTTTTGTTAC
>RJWJ010008274.1:43333-54186 GCA_004363605.1 Indri indri | reverse complement strand
CCTGCTCCCATACTCACCGCCACACCTGGGGGCCCAGGGTGGCCCAGAGAGCCAATGGGACCAGGGGGACCCTGGGGAAAGGTGATCATGGTCAGTATTGGTGGTGTGCAGCCCTATTGCCCTGACACATCCCCCCAGACAAGTCCCCAACCCCCTCAGATCCTAAACAAGCCTCCAATTCCCTTGAAGGGAGACTCCCGAACCCGAGACACAGCCTCCAACCTGCAAGTCCCCAGATACAGCTCCCCCAGTTTCCCCAGATACACCCCATCATTCCAGACCCAGGCGTCCCAGCCCCCACACCCACATTCTCCAAGCAGGCCCCATTCTCTGCCTCCCCACCTGCCCCCTCCTTTGAACATATTCTTCGACTCAGGGCAGGACACACACTCACAGGTTCTCCCTTGGGGCCAGGGGGGCCCTGAACGCCAGGCAAACCCCGATCCCCTTTCTCACCGGCCTCCCCAGGGGGGCCGATGAGACCAATTAGTCCGATGTGGCCCTGGAGGACAAAAGGGCACACAGAGGTAAGGAAGTGGGAGGATTCTGGAAGATTTTTCTCCTAGAGCTTGGGATGATGAGTTTGGGGGCAGAGGACACCCCGATCTCCCAGCCCTCTGGCCAGGGAGGGGAAGGTGGGAGGGGAATAGTGGAATGGGGTGTGCTTACCTTCTCCCCCTTGAGGCCGGCATCTCCTTTCAGCCCTGGGAGGCCAGAGGGCCCCTGCGGGGACAGCAAGGGTCAGGCAGGGATTCTCAAGTGTGAAGTCTCAAGGTCTATGTGGGCGCGTGGGGAATGACGAGATGGGAAATGACCCAAATTTCAAATGGGAATTACGAGGGATGTAGTCGTGGACACAGCCCGCAGACAGGAGGGATGATGAGAGTAAGGAGGGGGTGGGTAGGAGGATGGCCAATGGGAATGGTCAGTGGCCAAGATCGGCGTGGGCGGTCGGTGTAGACCCTCGAGATGGAGGGTCAGTGGAGTGGGTGTAGAACATCAGTATGGAAGGTCAATGTGGTCAGTGTAGACCATCAGGATGGAGGCCAGTGTGGTCAGTGTAGACCATCAGGATGAGGGGGCAGAGTGGATGGTTAGGAGGGATGGACGTGTGGACAGTGAGATGGATGGTCAGTGAGGGCCCAGCCTGCACCGTCAGCACCAGTGATCACTGGCTGGCCACCAGATGCCCAGAGTGGTCCTCAGAGCTGGGACTTCGGAGACAAAGAAGTCTCTTACCAGAGGGCCGGGCGGACCCATCTGCCCAGGGGCTCCCAGGAGGCCTGGTTCACCCTGAGGATGAAACAAAACATGGGGGTCGTCTGCACCTGCCAGAACCCAGTGTGGGTGCCCCCATCGCCAACCAGAGGCAGCTCCTCCCATTGTGATGAGATCACCGGTTGGGAGCATGCAGGGAGGGGCCTTATCCGCCCAGGCCCCGCCCCTCCCCGCCCCACCCACACCCAGGCCCCGCCCCCTTCCCCTGCCCCATCCACGCCCAGGCCCCGCCCCACTCCCAGCCCCACCCACACCCCTGGCCGCGCCTCAGCCCCGCCCCAGTCCCAGCCCCACCCTTGGCCCCAGCCCCGCCCCACTCACCACAGGGCCCGGGATCCCAGGAAGACCCTCAGGCCCCACACGTCCAGGGGGCCCTCGAGCCCCTATTGGGCCCGTCCTCCCTGGGGGCCCGTCAGGACCTGGCTCCCCCTGAAATGCACAGGGGCAAGGGAGGACGCCAAGAGTCAGAGGGCTCCCTCGTCCTGACCTGGCCCCCCGCAGAAAAACCCAGGGATGAGGAGAGAATCCAGGCATCTGCAGTGGTCACGGGCCAGCCCCTGCTTCCCGCCTAACTATTGGCCTAGGGGTCAGTGCAGGGACCCTCCCGGGGCGGGGGGTGTGGACTCACCTTGGCACCTTTCTCCCCTTCTCTGCCTTCCCGGCCCTCGCGGCCCGAAGGACCCTGAGGAGGGAAAGACAGTGCGTGTATTGGGGGGGGTGTCTATGGGGTGAGTGAGGGGCTGTGGGCTGAGTGGGACAATGTTGAAGCCAGGGCAGCCAGGAGGTGGCTTGTCTGTCACTCACCCTCTTGCCAGGGGGCCCAGGGGCGCCGGGTTCCCCAGAAGCACCAGGTGGACCCTATGCGGGTGACAGAGCACCAGGAACAGTGTCAGCTAAAGTTGGTTGAGTGTGACTGTCTCAGGACACCTTTGACCAGACGACAGCCTTCCCCCAGACGTCACCCCAGCACTAGCCACCTCCCGCCTGCTCCCTCACATTCCTGGGGGGCTCCAGAGAGGTGAGCAGGAGCTTCTGCAGGGACCCTGGGTACCCCACTAGCCCACTCCTCTGCCCCCCCAATTTACCCATCACCAGCCCCCCAATTCCCCCAGGAACACACTGTCTCCCTACTCACCGGTGCCCCAACATCACCAGGGTCTCCTTTCTCCCCAGGGGAGCCATCTATACCCTGTGTGGGTGGGGAGACAGAGTTGGGAGAGGTCACGGGGCGACATGAGGTTTTGGGGTGGGGCTTGGGGGAAAGTGAGGGTTATTGGTTCTACTGACCTTGCCCAGGTCTGGGGTGGGGGGACATGGGGACAGAATTAGGAAATATGCGGGGCTTGGTGGTGGGTGGAGGGGGAAGGTCACACTCACCGAAACTCCAGGGTCCCCTGGCGGCCCTAGGTCTCCGGGGAGTCCCGTGGGGCCCTGGAACCCAGAATGATCAATAATCGTTAGTCATTGTGTCATCCGGTGACCATTCATTAACCATCTCTGAATTATTGAACAGTCAGTCACGCATTTATCGAGCAGATCGACTGTGCTCAGGAACAGTTCTGGCTGGGGACACACTCAGGAACAGAATACAAAATTCCTGGCCTGGGAGGGTCGAACATTCGAGGGTTTCCTGGGTGCAGACGCTGAGCTAAGAGTGCTACATGTGATATCTCACTCCCTGCAGCCTCCCAGGTCCGGACGCACGGGGAGAGAACTGGTGCTCAGAGAGGGGGCGCCGCAAGCAGTGGGGGTGGCGAGATGCAAGTCGAGGTCCCACCAGTGCTGAGCTCCTCACCCCTGTCCTCCACCCCACGGCCAAGCCCTCCCACGATGGCAGATGGGCCTCGGCCCACGCCCTGGTGCCAAATCCCACGTCACCCCCAACTCTGACTCATCATCAACCTCAACCTTAGCCCTTCGAACATGCCAGAATGACTCGGTGAGAAATCAGCTTTCACCCCTGCAGTGACATGGAACCACTGTATTCGTTCATTCATTCATTCATTCATTCAGCTATGCTCCAGATCGCTCGCGAGATCCGTAAATTGGAGGATGCGACCCCCAGCTGGAAGGTTGGGAGAGGTTCGAGTCTCTGCCTCCACCTCCCCGCAGCACTCACCATGTTCCCTTTGGCGCCATCCTCGCCAGGGGGACCTTTCTTGCCCGGGGGTCCGGCAGCCCCAGATGGGCCTGTGTCCCCCTTTTCACCAACTTCTCCCTTGGGCCCCTTTGCAGAAACAGAGGTCAGAGGTCAGAGGTCAGAGTGGCCTGGACTCCTCAAGGATCAAGGAGTAGCATACATAGATTTGGGCATCCGGGTGGTCTGGGACTGTTCTGGGGTTAGGGGTCAGAGTAGCCTAGGTTGCCCAAGGGTCAGAGGTCAGAAGGACCTAGGACTTATGAGAGAGAGGGAGTTAGTGTGGTCCAGGTGCACACTGGACATGTACAAAGTTGGTCTATCTGCCCTCGAGTGAACTAGAAAAGGGGCCCCCTCTGCCCAATTCATCCCCAAATTAGGCCTCATGGTTTGGATCTGAGCCCCCAACCTGCACCCTAGGCCCTGCACTCTTGTGCAGTGTGCAACCTGTGCAACTGTATAGAGCAGCCCTCTCTGAAACCTTCCAGGAGTTTTTCTTTCCTCAAGGTAACCAGGGATGCCCACAGGTCCTGGGTCAGTGGATGACCTAGGACTGCCCAGAGGTCAAGGTGGCCCAAGATGCCCAGGAGTCAAGTGTTCCCTGAGATGGATGCAGGGGCCACATTGCACACTCACCAGGATGCCTGGGGTTCCTGGAGGTCCTGGGTCTCCAGGCTCCCCCGGTTCACCCTGCAAGAGGCAAAGCGAGAGTGGGGAGAGGTCAGACAGGGAGGGGCAGCCCAGGACAGCCATGCCCAAGCAGGACTGGATTCGCCTCCCCCACCCTGCACAGCCCCCACCTTCCCTTTCTCACCTTCTCACCCACAGCGCCCGGCTGACCGACTCCTCCCAGCAGCCCTGGAGGGCCCTGGGGAGACAGCAAGGGGGAGGGTGGGACTGTGGAATCCCAGAGGCCCCTTCTTGGGAAATAGGTGTCCCCACCTCTGAGCCATCCTGCCCCCTGCCCAGAGTTCTCACCTCTGATCCGCTGGGACCATGGGGACCCCGAGGACCTGGAGCTCCGTGGGGACCCTGCGGGAAAGCCAGAACAGTATCTGGTGACCCCATGCCCCCCGAAAAGGCTGCAGTGACCACCCTTGATACTTAAAATGACAATGTGCCCTGTGTGCCCCTCCCCCAATGAATATAATGACTACTCCCCCCCCCCCGGAACCCCACCTCCCGTCCCCACCCACATTTCCCTGGGAGTCCATACCATGGACCCGACGTCGCCAACCTCACCCTTCTCTCCGGGAGGGCCTGGCAGCCCCTGTAGACCAAAGAAGCAAGATTGGGGCACAGGGCAGGGAGAACCGGAGGTGCCACCCCCAAACCCAGACACCCACCTGCAAGCCAGGGGGACCAATCACCCCCACGAAGCCTCTGACTCCATCATCTCCTTTCTGTCCAAAGAGGCCTGGGGGTCCCCGGCGTCCCTGAGCTCCATCTGCCCCCTGGCAAAAGGACAGAGGCAGGGGCCCAGTTGGGGTCGAGGTCAAGGGTTAGAGATAGGGTCAGGACTGAGGTTAAGGGATGGAGCCAGAACTGGGATTAAGTTTTGGGAGGGTCAGGGTTGAATTTGGAGTTGGAGTATGAGTTAAGGGACAGAGTCTGGGAATTAAGTCAAGGGTTGAACGAAAGTTTTAAGATGGGTGTTAAATGATGAGTCAGGTTAGGGGTTGAGGTTCAGGTCCTGAGCAGGTTTCAGATGGGGTTTGGGGTCGGGATGAGGTTGGGATTGAAGCAGATTCTGGGGTTGAGTTCATATTGGGCGTCGGTGTTGAGGGAAGATTGAGGTTGGGTCTAGGTTGGGATGGAGTTGGAGTGGAAGACACTGTCCCCTCCCATTAGGGACCCAAAGGAGGGTCAGAAAGATGGGCGAGCACTCACCGGGGGGCCTGGGTGTCCCACAGGACCCCGTATCCCTGTCGGTCCGGGTGGGCCCTGCAGGACAGACAGAATCGAAAGTCCGGTTCAAGATTAGAGGGGGCGGGAGAGATGTCAATCGCTGCCTCCCTGCCGCACCCCCTTGCTAGAACGACTCCCCCTACCAGGAAGCAACAGCTCCATCCTCCCCGTCCTCTGCCAAATCCTGTGTCCCCAGCACCAACCAATGGGATCAGAGACAGATGTCTGTCCTGAGCCTGGACTATTGAGGCCTTTCCCTAAGAGTCCCACCGAGACCCCGGGATGGAGCTGGCTCATGGATGCCGGACACTGGGGCTGAATTTCTAGGGGGATGCTGGGGACAGAAAGCCTCAGTGCCACAGGGTCACAGGCAGGGGGAAGTACGTGCCACCCGGGAAAGGAGAGGGGAGGGGAGCCCCCCTCATGGTTGTCTTGGGGCCCCAGCTGCGCCGTCTGCAGTTGGGTCCTGTGGCCCCTTTGCACAGGTAGCTTGAGCAGCTTCTGTTGCATGCAGATGTCACGATGGCGCTCGGGAAGGCAGGGGACCCCATGGCCTCCCCCTGCCTGCCTGTTCTCCGCATGCCTGGCCTCCTCTGCTCTCCCCTGGAGACCCCTCCGTCTGGGGCCCCCTCCCCACTCACCGCATCTCCCTTGTCGCCTTTGCTCCCCTTGTGACCGGGGGGTCCAACCTCCCCCTGCAGAGAAAATAGGATGAAGGAGGACCCCGTCTCTCTTCACCCCTGTCCACAGCCTCCCCTGGACCCTCCCTCTCTGCGAACTCCGTACCTTGTCCCCTTCCTCGCCAGAAGGCCCGGCAGCTCCAGTGGGTCCCAGAGGACCCAGGGGCCCTGGGACCCCATCTTTGCCAGTAGGGCCAGGGGGACCGCGTTCTCCCTGACGGGGCGGTGGAACAAGAGATGTCAGGGAAGAAATATTCTGTGGGCGCCAGGTCCTGGGATGTGGCAGGGCCAGGTCCCAAGGACACCCGAGGAATGGGGTGGGCAGGGCACTCACCGGGGACCCCTTCTCGCCTGCAGGGCCGACAGAGCCTTGGCCACCACTCTGGCCAGGAAGCCCAATGCCTCCTGCTGGGCCCACAGGACCCCGCTCGCCAGGGGAGCCCTGAAAACAGGGGTGAAAGGTCAGGAATGGTGACAATAGTGGCAGCTCTCCTTGATGGAGGGTTTTTAAGCCACCAGGCACTGAGTTAGGTGGTTACCAGCTTGGTATCTAACCTGTTCCCTTCCCTACAGCAGTCAGGGGGCGCCCAAGAGCACCCGAGTCAGGGCTCATTCCTCCTCCACCCACAACCCTCCATGGCTCCCACCTTCCTCAGAGCAAAAGCCAAAGTCTTCCTGGAGACCCACAAGGCCCTGCACGAACTGCCCCTGTCACCTCCCTGCCTTCACATCCCTCCACTCTCCTCCTCACTCCCTCAGCTCCACCCACACAAAGCTATCACTGCTGTTCCTCAATCGTGTCAGCACGTTCCTGCCTCAGGGCCTTTGCACATGCTGTTTCTTCTGCCCGGAATGCTCTTCCCCAGACATTCACATGGCTACTCTGGTCTATCTTGTTTGTGGTATTCATCGCTGACTAACTCCTTCGCCTCCTCTCCTAAAACATAAGCTCTAGCCGAAAAGAGCTTTTTCTAGGCTGGTATCTGGTACACGGGAACGTATTTGTTGGATGGATCGTCCAACACTGAGGTTTATGATAATGTATGAGATGAGGCTTCTCATCATGGCTATTTTACAGACAGGGAAACTGAGGCTTGCCAAGAAATACAACTGCCCAGCCAGCAAGTGGCAGAGCTGGGTGTGACCCAAGCCTGTTTGGCTCCCAAGATGGGCTTCATCGTGACAAAGCCAAACTTCAGAGACACCCTGAGTCCACCCTGCACCCTATCCCCTGACCCAGCAGATGGGGTTGCACTTACGTTGGCCCCAATGGGCCCTGGGGGGCCCTTGTCACCCTTCAAACCAGTAGGTCCCTGCAGGAGGAGATGATTCACCGTCAAGAGACCCCAGGGGGACCCCAAAGTCCTGTCTTCCTCTGGGGGGCTCACAATCTCTACCCCTTTCTTGCGACTGGGCACTGAGTTTCAGGGGTCTGTCCCCTCCGGGTCCCTGCAGATGTCATCCTAATGTCCCCCTTCCCTTCTCTGCTTCCCACCCCAGCCAGACACATGCAGGAGGGGCTCCAAAGCCTACTCACTGTGTCCCCAGGGAGTCCCTGGGGGCCAGGGAAGCCCCTGGGTCCATCTGGCCCTTCCTTCCCAGCGGGTCCTGGCGGGCCCAGTTCCCCCTGCCGGGGTGCAAAGCGGGAGGTCAGGCTCCAGGGAGGGGGGTGTCTCTCCCAGTCTGGGACTCCGGGCCCCCTGCCCCATGGGGCTGCTTCTGAGCCCTGAGGTGGCATGAGGGCCACTCAACCAAGATCTCCCATGGGATAGGGGGAATCTCACCTTGGCCCCCTCTCTGCCTTCCAGACCTGGAAGACCTTGTTCACCAGGAGGTCCAGGGGGGCCAGGGGGCCCCCTTTCCCCAAGAGGCCCCGCTTCTCCAGTCTTTCCCTGGAGAGGAAGAAGTCATCTCGAATGGGGGTGGCCTGGGGGAGTCTGTGGGAGATCTGGCGTCCGCCTCCCAAACATCCTCCAACTGGGACAAAATGGGGGAGGTTTGTGGGGTCCACTCTGACCTGAGGACCTAGGACGCCAGCTGGTCCGGGTGGGCCTGTCTGACCTTGGAAGCCCTGGGGAGAAAGATAAAATGGGGGGGGCCGGTGTCACATGGAGGGAAGAGAGGGAGGGCTTAATGAGGTCAGGGGTCAGAAGTCTAGGGGTCACTCACCAATTCTCCTCTCTGTCCAGGGTGCCCTGGTCGCCCGTCTTTCCCCTGGTGACCCTGGGGGACAAGAGGTGGGGTACAGATATGGAACCTCCTTTCTCCCCAGCCCCTCCTCCCACCTGAGCCCCGCTGAGGGTGACCTCACTCACAGGGGGGCCTTTTGGCCCAGGGAATCCTGGAGGGCCTTGCAGACCAGGGAGGCCCTGAAATGGAACCAGAAGTCATTGTCTCAGCCCTCCTGCCTGTGCCCTTCCGGAGCCCCGCATAATGGCAACAAGAGCCAGCACATATTGAGCGCTTACTGCATGCCAGGCGCGGGGTAGGGCACTCTGAACACAGTGAAGTCATTTCATTCACCACTGCAGCCCATTGGGGTGGGGACTGAGGTTACTCCCATTTTACAGAGGAAGAAACTAAGGCACAGAGAGGTTGAGCGATTTGCCCAAGATCACACAGCAGGCAGAGCTATGATTTGAACTCATGGCTCTCTGGCTTCAGAGGCTACACTCTTTCCACTGCATTACAACGTCTCCCCACCTGCTAGGCTTGTCCTCCACTCAGACTCTATCTCTCTCACACACACACACACACACACACACACACACACACACTCACTCACCTTTTCTCCAGGGACCCCAGAGGGCCCGTCCTGGCCCACGTCACCCTAGGACAGAGCGAAGGGAGACTCAGGCCCCAGAACAAGCTCAACCCGGAAGGATCGGGAGGGACCGGCTGAGCCCGGGGCATGGGGGGCCTTGATCGCCCACCCATCCCATACCTTGGGGCCTGGTTGCCCTGTGGCACCCGGCTGTCCCCTCTCTCCACGGGAGCCCTGAACAGAAAGAAAGGCAAGGATGAGATGTGAGAGGGTGGGAGAGCCTGGGAGATTTGACCAAGTCCTCCAGGTCCCCTCTTGCGGTGACTCCCCCTCCTGCCCCACCAGGGACACCCAAACCCCTTTCCCTGTCCACTCACGACCTCCCCACCACCCCTCCTTCCCAGCCCTGCCCGCCGCGACCCATCAGGGTGGGGGACACCCTCTATTTTCTTACCGGTGGCCCCCGCTCTCCTTCCAGCCCTGGCTGTCCTGCCTTCCCCTGAAAAATAAATTGGACGAGGGGACGCAGGAGACAGTTAGGTGCAAAGGCAGGACACAGGCCCACGAACGTACCCAGCCACAGCCCCAGAAAGGCATCTGCCACACATTTCTTGAAAGCTTTTCATTCATGCGCGCGCGCACACACACACACACACACACACACACAAATACAACTTATACTCGCAAACAAGCAAAGGTCACAGACATCCAATTCCACACTTGACTGCATCTACGGCACCCAAACACGTAAGCAGGTGTAGACACAGCCACCCAGGGGCCACTCATTGTCACGCACAACCACACATGCTGTTCCCCTTGGGCAAGCTCTTCTCTCCCCCAACCCCCGCATCAAAACTCACCCGCTTCCCTTTCTCCCCTGTTGGTCCGAGGGGCCCGGGAAAGCCAATAGATCCCTGAGTTGAGAGAATTCGAGAAAAGAGATGAGGGTGAAGAGTGGGTGGTAGACAGAGTCGGCCCCTCACCCCATTCTTTGACGCCTGTCCAGACCACTGATTCCAGAAGCTTCCTTGGTCCCTTCAGCCCCAGCCTTCTCCAAGGTGGCCCTCTGCCCCGCTCTCCACCCTTCCCACTTCACTCCAGCCACAGTAGCCTCCTCAGTGTTCCTTGGGCACACCAATGTGTTCCTGCCCCAGGGCCTTTGCACTGCCTGCTGCCTTTGCCTACTTCTCCCAGGTCTCCACAAAGCCAGCCACTCCTCAACATTGAGATCTCATTCAGGGGTCACCTCCTTAGAAAGCCTTTCTGCCACCATCCTGACCTCCCCAAACCTCCAAGTCACTCTCTGTGCCTTGGCCTCTTCAAGGGTCTTGCACACGTGCACACAGGGACTTGCTAAAATCTTAGATTATTATTAATGAATCAATTTCTTACCAACCACACCTGAAAATATGACTATTTTTTATTTATTTTATTTTCTTTTATTTGAGATAAGGTCTTGCTCTGTCACCCAAGCTAGAGTGCAGTGGTGTCATCATAGCTCACTGCAACCTTGAGCTCCTGGGCTCAAGTGATCCTCCTGCCTCAGCCTCCCAAGTAGCTGGGACTACACGCGTGCGCCACCATGCCCAGCTAATTTTTTTTGTTTTATTTTTTGTAGCGATGGGGTCTGGCTATGTTGCCCAGGCTGGTCTTGAACTCCTGACTTCAACCTCCCGAAGTGCTGGGATTACAGACATGAGCCACCGCACCCACCCCAATGTTATTTACAGTGATTATGACTGACCTTAACTTAACCAACATATCATGGCTCTTTTAAATTGCACTGCTTAATGTCCAACACACTCTGGTTGATCTCAGCTAGGAAGTTTCTCTCTCAAACTCCCATGAACTTCTGATCCCACAGCTTGAGTTTTTTTTTTTTTTTTTTTTTTTTTTTTTGAGACAGAGTCTCACTGTGTTGCCTGGGGCGAGTGCCATGGTGTCAGCCAGCTCACAGCAACCTCAAACTCCTGGGCTCCAGCGATTCTACTGTCTCAGCCTCCCGAGTAGCTGGGACTACAGGCATGTGCCACCATGCCCGGCTAATTTTTTCTATATATATTTTTAGCTGTCCAATTAATTTCTT